>JBBPNB010000329.1:0-22181 GCA_038090635.1 Rubroboletus satanas
CGGCAAGCGTCTAGACGAGGAACGCGTGCTGGAGGGGATGAAGTTGATCGAAAAGCTAATGAAAGGTGCTGGCTTGGCATATACCGGGATACCTCTGTAATGTATGTATTGTGTGCCTGTAAGCTTGGGTGTATGTATACCAGAATGCACGTGGAATCACTATCTCTGTTCGAATGGATAGCGAGGCAGAAGAGCACGTTTTTACAACAGCACCTCACGCGTTCCTCGAACTTTATCGAGTTCTAGTCTTTGTTCTGGATGTCTTGCTATGGATGACCACGATCGGGAGAGCGTGGTTGCTGGATGTAGGATCAAGGGCCGGGCCGAGTTGCCACCGCTGGATAGGTGGGTGGCGTGAGTTGTGGACCACTGAACGAAGGCAGCCGGATGAGGCGATTGGAGCACAGAGTAACAGCAGCGGTGGAGGAGGAACTGCAGCCTCGGAGGAACAGAGGGGAGTTGAAACGTTGAAGCTTGAGCTTGAAGGCCGGCTGGACAAGTGAGTCAAGGCCGCTCATCCCATGACGGGAGCCATGCGCGAGTAGAGAAGCGTTGTGTAGAATCCTACGAGGGCGTGTTTCTGAAGGACTCGAGATGAGTCGCCACGTGAAATTGCTGTCGCACTTTTTGAAACATGTGCTTACATACGCATCAGACACGAATGAACTGAGCCACAGTGAACTTCGTGTTTGAACGTTGCGCAAGTATGTAACAAATCCGTTGATGTTCTCGAGACGCTTCTTTGCAGGTGAGTCGCCGCGTGCATCCTTGTGGCAGACTCCTTGAAACATGCGCTTGCGTGCTCGTGTGCCCAGAATGATTCTTCCGTGTCTCAGGTGGAACCCCTGGGCCCTATGTCACGAGCCCATATGCCAAAAGGTCACTTTAGTCGATTCTCACGTCGCGTCAGGGTATCGGCGGAGGTGGAGTCCGATGCCAGGTCGTATCGGACCAATCGACCCCTTGCCCATAGTCTCGGAGGAGGCAAGCCATCGATAGACATTTTGCCTTGTGGACGGGCTGGACCATCACCAGACTCACTAGACTAGCCAATGGCCGTCGTGTCCGTTGGGCGCGTGACGTCCAGCTATCGTATTGAATGCGATATCGCTTGCCGCTTGTCTCGACTTATCTCTACAACACAAGCTGCCCTTACTATTGCATCCGTGAGGTTTTTTTTTTCCACGACCCGACTGATAAGATAGGGATACATGCACGAAAAAAAAGGCACATTTGACCGTTGTCAGATGTCAGTCATTTAGCCATACCCGTGACGGTAGTTATTTTAGACGGCTGTCCATAGGCGCTGAACACCACCCCCGCGGATCTAATCTGATCCGTGATTTAGCAACCTCGAGAGTACTGCTGCGTACTGCTGTGCACTGTGAAAATACACTGACTAACTGACTGCGGTCAACGTCAGACCGGCCTCGCCATTTCCAAAAGGTCATCTGATGACGGGCTTGACGATCCAGGCTGTACGATCAACTGTCAAGAGTGCGAAAAAGCCGTCACCTTATATGTCACGCGTCAGGTCCGGGGTAGCATCAAGGCAACGCCTTCGACGAGTGGTAGCAAACAACTATAACCCAACACAGACAATAATCTCCGTGGAAACGACAATTATCCGTCCGTCAGACCCGGGTTTTCTATGCATATGGACGGCAAAATCCGCTACGTAGGCATGCATATGGGTTGGGGGTCCTGCGATGAGTATTTGTAGCGGAAATTAACGATCCCTTTGTTTGCATGAAGTGCATCCGCGATAATGTAGCTGGTAACCTCGTTCGCGTGGCAGTCCCACGCATATAGCGGCGAGAAACATGTAGATCGTCGCGGCCTGGCACTGCGCAAAGGCATATGTCTATATCACGAGGGCCTCATGTCGGGGATAGATCGAAACCGCCAGGTCTATAGTGTGGCAGCCTACGCCGCTCGCAGTCACCGAGTTGAGCGCTGACGCGCGGCGGTCGGGGGCGATGAGGAAGAAAAATTCTGGGCGTGTGTTCCAGCCCAAGCCACTGTTGTCGACTTGGTGTTTGATTATTGATAGTGGCGTTTTCATCGATGGAGTGACGGACCATTACTTGGCATGCAAACTCCAAACACACTTAGATCAGGTCCATAAGACTGTCCCCTCGTGCCATTATTGATGCCAAGTACCGTCCAAGGCGCCCCTGCGCGAAGCGCCAAGGGGTAACGTTGCCACTAGGGATAAGAATGGTAGCGTCACGAGCTGAGTGGGGAATACGCGGCGGGTCTTGTCCCCCGGATCAGCGTGTCCATATTAGATTGGGGTGGCACGTTACCCAAAGCCGCGTCTTGGTACCCCGTGAAACGTGCCAGACGAATCGAGATTCCAAACTCGCTTGCAATACTCGCACATGGTATGTACTTTGTTATGTGGGCATTCATTCAAGGCAATGGTATCCGGCTTGAAACCAAACGCTCGCAACACGGAATCACAGCAACCAACCTACAAACAGAAAAACATGGTTCCCAGTACCAAGTTTGTAAACAGAATGACGCAACATGTACAAAGCCGAGTATTGGAGGGGGGGAGAAAGGACGGAGAAGGAAGCTCTGTGAGGGGCTCATGTCGCGGTCGTCGTCAAGTAGCCATGAGTGTTACGAGACCGTCGCACGCCAGTAATGATTGTAGATCGCGATGCAGCGGCACCGTCTTGTCCAACCAGATTTTATTCACCAACGACTGCTTCTTCTTCCCCACCCCCCCTTATTTCATCCCCGTCAGGCCCGCCAACCTCGTCGGTGATATCGCTCTCACTCTCCGGTGGAATCGGCTCTGATGGCGGTGGCTCAGTTAATTCGAGCAGGGGCTCAGGCGTGGCGGGCAGCTCGGGTTCTGCATGTGGTTCCGTATCCTTCGGCTCTTCGTCGCTGGACGACGGGATAGGATCGTCATTCCCGCTGACGGACTCTGTGACGCTCATCTCTTCTAGTCCGGGTAGGATTTGTGTCGATTCGGTCAATGCGGAAGATTCATCAACCGGTGCGTGTCCCTCGGGTGCATCTATCACTTGAGTGGGTTCTTCAGGACCTGATTCGATAGCTGCGTCGTCAGGAGGTGGTTCTTGTGGTGATGACTCCGATGGTGCGTCATCGAGAATGGCTTCATTCGGCGTGGATACACCAGAAGTATCCTCCAGTGAGATGAGTGAGAGCTCTTCCACCGGCGGGGATAATGGACCAGCGAGAGTTGACTCAGAGCGAGCATCGCCAATATCATCGTCGTCGTCCAGATCCTCTGTTCTTGTGTGAAGGTCAGGCCATGAGTGCTCCGAGACTAATGAACAGGTCTCGGCTACTGGTGAGGTGCCGAGCAAGCTACCGCTAGTGGATCTTGCGCCATCTTCGCTCTTGGACAGTTCATCCACCACATTATAAGCTTCGCTGAATACCATCGTATCCGTCCGGCTGCGGCCAAGTCTCCTAGGACTATCTGTTCCTAATTGATTGGCGGCATCCACAACCCTTGGACGACCGGGGGAAGCCTGATCCATGTCGAGCACCGTGTCTGCCGTAAGTGTGTCATTTTGAAAATTCGGAGTCGGATGGACTGCAGCGGAGAGTAAACGAGGGGGCTCCACTTCCTCGTTGTGAGTCTTGTCATCGTGGTGGATGGCACTTTCAGGAATGACGAGGAACTCTGCGGGCACCAAATCAAATTGATTGGTGAGTCTGAGGAAGCGGGCATAAAGCGATGATTCGGCTTCTGCTTGCTCAAACGCTTCCCGATGGTGAAAATAGGCATGAGCAAAAATTCTGCCGAGACGCCGGGCAAGAGAAGAGAAGTGCCTGTGGGATGTCTGTGGAATCGAAAGCCTGAGGAGTGAAAGAAGCCGATATCAAAATTTGATCAGTACGGAGAAAAGGTGGATCAGAAGTGGGTTAAATATATACCTGGAAGGGAAAGCTCTCGGAGAGTTCAAGAGAGCGGTCGCGCTATCGACAGTATGGAGGATGTAATCTATTGCACAGCATTGCTTTATGTCAAGAGGCATCAGAATGCAATTGGGTTTGCTGAATCGGTCGAATGCCGACCTCCATAGCGCCGTCATTACCGTGCGCAACGCAGAGATATAGCCACTCTCCCGCCTTCATTTGAGGACACGAGCTCCTCGTGCATTCTTGCTGCAGCATCGTAATCAGAGGGTGCGAGAGGTCTTGGGCAAGACGGCTGTAGGGAAGGATCAATACGGAGGGCACACGTGTCCAGCTGCTGGACCTGACGGACCGTAATTGTTCGTATATCCAACACGCCCTGTCAACAGAGATGTCACTCTTGCGGTCGCCATCTTCGGACTTTTTCGTGTCAGGCTCTGGGGAGTCTAGGGTTTCGTCCTGGTCCTTTGGGGAAAGTCTTCCGGGGAGGGAGACGATTGCGTCGACGTCGTGGACGTCGAGCCGGATAAGCAGGGAGATGTATTCCTGGAGCTGAAAGGCGCTGTCCAGGGAAGAGATAGGAGGGAGGGACTTGACTGGGTAGAACGAGGATACACGTGATCCACGGTAGGGACGTTGGAGGACGGACGTGGCCATCGTCGTTGACGGCGAGCACCCAAAGCAAATCGATTTTTTTGAGCCCAGTGAACATCACGTGGATATATTTCCAAAAGGGGAAGTGTACGAATCCGTGTGTAAAATAAGATGCCAACGGATGCAATATCATGGGAGATCTCCATGTATTTTTTTCTATTTTTTTTTTTTTTTTCTTTTTCATTTTTTCATTTCCATGTATCATTCCGATCCTTTTTCGATCGGTTCCAGGACTTGCTTATCTCGAATGTGCCTCTCTAACCGAATCTTATATTAGACTCTCATCCCCTCATACCCTGTCGCTCCTTTGCGCGCCTCTCTTTCACCATGTCAGACCGCCTCCGTGAGTCCAAAGCCGACTCCGATCTCGAGAAGGACTTCGCCTCCTCGCATGGCGCCAGCGAGCATTCCCCCGCTCTCTCAAAGGGCTTTCGCTGGGGTGTGGAAGCTCGCGGTACGTCAAAATTTACTCTCGTCTCACTCCGTCTCTCTCACACCACGCCCATAGGGACTGTCCCTGTGCCTCATGAAGATCGCAGAGACACACAGTTTTATAAAGTATTCTTCGTCTGGTTCTCCATGAACTTCAACATTCTCTCGTGCGTAGCACGCTCTGCCCTTGGACCACTGGACCACTCCATCTGAGCCTTTCCCAGGTTTTCAACCGGAACACTTGGACCGGTCGTCTTTGGCCTCGGTCTTCGGGACTCCTGCCTTGTAATTTTTTTCTTTAATGTCATTGCCAATCTGCTCCCTGCATATCTGTGAGCACCTTCCCCCTCTTGCTCATCCAGCCACCGATTCGCCCAGAAATACGTGGGGTCCAAAAACTGGCATGAGGCAGATGATTGTATCTCGCTACAGCTTTGGGTGCGTCGTTGTTCGCCCAATTTACCTCAGGTGCGCTGATGTCACGGAATCATTCTCAGATATTACGGTGTTATTTTCCCCACTATTCTCAACCTCATCGGCCTCTGTGGTTTTAACATTCTCAACTGTATCCTTGGAGGACAAGCTCTTGCGAGTGTTTCCAATAATAACATGTCGTGGACGTAAGTTGATCTTTTCATATTCGCTTCCCTTCCGTTCACTGTTTCACTCCTGAGCTCAGGGTTGGAATCGTTATTATTGCGGTGGTTTCGATGATTGTATGTCATTCCTCGTGGATTCTTTCGCTTGTTTTGCCGAACTCGTAATAGATCTCCTTCATGGGCTACAAGGTTCTCACCTGGTACGAGCGTCTCTCATGGCCGCCAGTCCTCCTCGCTTTCCTCGTCGCCCTCGGTGTCGGAGGGAAGCACCTCTACAACGTCCAGCCAGCTGAGCCAGCAACTGTATCCGCAATCCTATCCTTCGCTGCCACAATTTCAGGTTTCGTCATCACCTTCTCTGCGATGGCGTCCGATTTCACAATGTATTACGACCCAACCGTGTCGGGGTAAGTGCCTTTTGCAAGTTCCTTCCCATTGACCTGAATAATACACGATAGTCATCGGATTTTCTGGTATTCCTATCTCGGGTATCTGGTACCTATTGTACGTCTCTCATCTGGTCTTCCGTAACCGTACCTAATTTGAAAACCTTATCAGGTTCTACTGGAGTGCCTTGGCGCAGCGGTCGTTTTAGCTGCGCCAAGCGTGGACAGCTGGAGCACAGGTTATGGTCTAGAGGGCAACATCGGTGGCCTGCTAGAGGCTATGCTGAGCCCCGCTGGCAACTTTGGGAAATTCTTGACCGTGATGCTCAGTCTCAGCGTGACGGCGAACATTGCTTGCACCCTTTATTCCATGTGCTTTAACTTCCAGGTCGTCGTACCTGCACTTGCCAGGGTTCCCAGATATGTATTCTCGGTTGTGGGTACGGCAATGTGTGTTCCTTAATCATTCTCAGCAAATTTCCCTGCTGATTTCTATCAAACCTTCCCCCTTCATTTTTTCTCCGCAGTGCCCTACCGCTGTCAATCGTCGGCGCCCACCAGTTCTATATGACGCTTACGGACTTCCTTAGTCTCATCGGCTACTGGGCGAGCGCATATGGTGGCATCCTCCTCGTTGAACACTTCTATTTCCGGCGAGGCGACTTTAGTACCTATGATCAAGCTGATTGGGATGTTGCCAAGCGTCTGCCATGGGGGGCAGCTGCCGTGGGCGCGGGCATACTTTCATTTGCCCTTATCATTCCCTGCATGGACCAATTATGGTTCGTGGGTCCGATTGGTTCGAAAGCAGGTGATATTGGCTTCGAAGTTGCCTTCCCCCTCGCCGGTCTGCTCTACTTCCCCCTCCGCACATGGGAGCTCCGGCATCAGAATATCAACTAAATACCCTCACCTCATGAAGATTTCCTTTGGAAAATGCATGTAGTATACATCGCCTGATTTATTTCCGATTCTCTTCCTCCACTCGCACGTGACCATGCAATTCCCAAACCTCACAAACATAGCTTTTCGAGTGGCCTTTTTTTTTTTTTTTTTTCTTTTTTTTTAATAGCACGTTTCGATGGTTTCCAGGAACCACTCATCGAGGAAGCAGTCCCAGCTCTTCGATTCGCAAACCTGGGTGGTCGTCATGCCTATCCATTGGCCTTGCATTTGGCGGGGTTCGATCAAAGCACACGATCACACTCATGGTTCTTTTTTTTTTGGTTATATATCTTTGTTTCGGTTGAATTACGGTCCATGTTTCGTTTTGACCTACTTAGATTATACTCTCGTGCTAACACTAGTTTGACGATTGTAGTAGCCGCCTGGATGTTGTATCCATTCCACACACTACTCTTTAGCTGAGGTGAACCGAATTATGGAATGATACAATCCCGGAATTGTAATCCGGTTGAGCTGGTGAGCCGGTGTCGGTCACACGCACGCCTTCTGTCCAACTTCGTACACGCATTTGTACTGTATATATTAGGAATCTGGCACGTTCACCGTATTTATTGACCGTCCAACGCCGACGTGCCCGGTGGGTGCACCACGCGTGTCCATGCGCATCTTAATGTATCATTGTATGTAGCGAACCGATTTGACGCGCGACGTCTGATCACAAGATCCACGTTCGCAGGGTCATGGGTATGGCACTCACGCGTCTCGGGCCGGGCTCTTCTCGTGCACGATCCAACTCGAACCAACCAATTACGTGCTCTAGACCGCTCGGCCGTACTCGCGGTATGTCCTTGTACACCATGGATATAGAGCGCTGCGTTGGCTTCTAAAAGATAAATAAATAAATAAAAGCGATACGTACTTCGAGGGTCTTGTCGTGTCCTCGGGATGGCCGACGCGACCTTGTCAAAAACCAGGGCTTTGGTTCTAGTACGACGACGACGCACACGACCTCGTATCACACGCACGATTTGACAAGTGGCGTGTCACCGTGACGTCGGACGTACCCCGTGACGTGGGACCAAAAAAAAAAGGATGGGAAAGATAGGACGATAGACGCGATATGAGGGATCGACACCCCCCCTCTTCTGACCCCCTAGTACCGTGGTTCTAACACCGTCTCTATGCGCAGAGGAGGGTTTTATCACGACATCGGCGGAGGATTGCTTCAAGGCAAGGTGCGAGTGTGCCCTAGTGGCGTGACGGACGGAAGACCGACACGCGCCTAGCTCGCCGGGCCAACGCGGAACACCATGACCCCGATGATAGATCTCGATAGGTGCGAGAAACACTTCCCGGAGAAATTGGAGACGGAACGACGGATACGCGGGTGCCAAACGCACCGTCGGAATACGAGCCAGGCTTTCCGGGGGGGGGGACGCCTTGGATCCTGATGATGCCAGGCGAGAACTTACTCGTAACCTCGGAGTAGTGGGTGACTCAGTCTGACCAATACGGCGCGCACGAATCCGACATTAATTGTTGACGTGGCCACTGGAACGGCTGATCCCGATGATAGGCTATCCGAGAAGTGACGTGTTCCCATACACGTCCAAGGGGGAGGGGGAGGGGTACTAAGGGCGACCGTCGGGTTCTATAGTATCGAGGGAGGGAACGGCGTCTTTCAAGAATCCGAAGTTGAAAGCCGCACCATCAAATGGAAGCGACGCCTTACGGGTGGAAATTCTTTTTCTCCCCGACGCCCAGTTGCCATCTGAAGAAGTCGAAGTCGAAGGGCGACTGTGCCTGATGGTCGTTTGATGAGCGTTACGGTGTGTAATTTTATAATGTGCACGCGGTACACACGTGTGGGGGCAAGGCAAAGGGTATGTACCAGAGTTGTATGACATTGTAGAGAATTTCACTGATTGGCAGCTATCAATCGATATCGATTGATCAAGTCGAGCACTCGTTGCAGTTCGGAACTTGTTCATTGCCAAGCGTACTTTGGCAATTACCACCGCGGATCCATTCTGACAGTGGCGTTAGAGTTACTTGGACGATATGTCAAGTTATCTTGCAAACATATCTAGGCCGACAACCCGCAAGAGCACTCGAGATTACACCAGGCCATTGGCCCAAGACCGCAGTATTCTGTTTCTTGCCGCCGACGTAACGGTTACTCACCGAATACCCTATCATACCCATCATACCATCTCACAATCGCAAGCCTTCGCAAACACGCTGAAACACGATCTTCAAAAACGTCCGCTGGACAGAACTGACTGACATCCACTTACCGACTGGAAAACATGATTTTCATTAATCAAGCACACAAGTATGTCGGCTATACAGCGCTACGTGTCCCCCTCCAAACCGAGCATTTCTAATGCGCCGTCTATGCGGCCGAGGCCAACCTGAAGTGACAACGTGGCCATCAATGGTTGTTCTGCGTGGGCACAAACCTTGAGTCACATTGTGATTTGAGCCATGTATATGTATATGGCACACCTTCTCCGCCGATATTCTCATCCAAGAATTTCCTCAGAGGTCGAAGAATCGAACTTCGTACACTCGTGATGTTACCTTTCGACCTTACTCCCGTCTTTGTGGCGTAGCGTAAGATGGGGGAAAAAAAAAAAAAGATCGCCGTACAGCAGGACGTACCTTGTTTTCTCGATCTCGTTGTAAAAGGATGTAATAAAACGAAAGACAATCCGCGATGCGCAACAATTCCAGTGATTGCGCTAGCTCTTCTCTGGTCTTTCTTTCACTGAAGAACTCCGGGGGATTCGGTCTGAACAGTACGCCACCAAACATGCGTAGTAACTCTGGGGACGCGAACGGGTTCCGAGATGCACGGTCTGGAGGGAGCGCCAGCGCTTCCAAAACAGCTTCTTTGACTAGTCCCACAGCCGGGCCCCGGATCTGAGGAAAATCCTCGTCCGTAGTGAGCTTCAAAAGTATTTCGAGTCTTGGAGGTGGTGGAAGCTTGGACAATGTCAAGGACAACAAACGAAGATTCAGCTGCCTGATGGTCGGGTCAAGATGCGTGCTTGCCAACGCTGTGAGCACCGTACATAGCGACGTCGCGACGTCTGGTGATATGTTCGTGTTCTCGTGAGTGAGGATTCGAAAGAGCAAGAACAATGATTCGTCGATGACTATGTTCATCTGCAAGGCGCTGACAAGCAGGTGATGAAGATCTGACAGTGCTGTAGCGGACAGGGTCACGGGAGGTGTCGAATGCGCTAGATATATCAAATCACTAAACGAGCTGGGTTTCCAGTGTGTTTTCTGCGGGGAGTTTCCCAAAAGTTCGAGTCCGAGCTGCATGCACAGTGTGATGCATTTAGGTTCCCGTGATCCGTCCAAACGCACCTGGACTTCAAGCATCGCACCCTCTCCATCTTGCCATCCTTCCTTTGCAGAAGATTTTACGAAAAAGCGAGGAAAATAACTCTCGGCAGCTCTTACAGCTAGAGATGCCTGGATTGATGGCGCATAGCTTACAACGGTCGTGTCAAGCAGCTCACGAAGAAGGCTCTGGAAAAAATATCAACTACAGTTCAATGAGCAGCGGAACATGGAATGACCTTGATATCTTGTAGCCCATTGGCGTCAGTGACTGCCGATGCCCACACACTCAAAGACTTGACTAGACGGGCTACTTCAGCGATGAGTACGCGGCCTTCCTCCTTTGTGGCAAACGGCGAGACGGAGGTAATCAGCCAAGTAATGTTTTCCAAGACAGGAGAACATAATTCGAGCGCGGCTTTCTTTCCGAGTCTCGATCGAGAGATAGCTGTCCATTTCAATCAGTCGACCCCTCCTAGTTATCAAAGAAAAGAAGAAGAAAAAACCTGGCGAGCAGAGCGCAACAATGCCAATGGCCCTCTGTACGAGGTTGAGGTCGTTTTCGTCCCCTTGGTCCTCTTCGTGGTTCAAACACATCTGCAAGTACTCGATCGCCTCCTGAACCACGATCATGACTTCTTTCGGACTGTTGACGAGTGCACAGATGCGGATCAAGTCTATGGCGCCATCGCGACGACAGGGAAGCAATATCGGAAGGACGTCGAGCGGCTCCTAAAGAAAGAGCATCAATTGCCATGCGGGGGTAAAGAAGGATGTTCGAATCACCAGATACTCTGCACATTCATATCGGCAGACAGCTTCATGGATATCTTTGAGGGAGAATGAATGGGATTGTTCTCTCGTGGCAAGCGAAATGAGCTCGGAAACGGAGTGCGTGCATGCCTGGAGACGTGACGTAAACCGAGTCCTAACGCCGTAGTGGCAAGTTGGAAGTTTACCTCGTCGGTGAGTTCTGGTGGTAGTCGTAGAACCTGCAAAAAGGATGTCTTTCGTGAATTCATCCAAGTGGGCCACTGTGAACGTGTGGCAGTGAAGGAGTTGACAACTTGGACTCCACAGTGAGTTAACCATGACGGACACAGGAAAAGTCTATCATACTCATTGCACTGGCGAGGCCCTCCAAACCGTCCAACGCCACGCCGCCGATGAGGACATCATCCTCTTCGCAGGCTGTTTTTGTCCCTTCGTTCAGCGCGCATGGGTCGCGCTCGAGTACCTCGGCATTGCGTACAAAGTACGTCGCTCAATCCACCTCGTCTCTAGAGCCATCCAACTCACCGATTCGTCTGTGTTAGTATTGTACGTCCAAACCATCACATTGACATCCATGGCCCAGAGTATGATGTGAACACCGATCCGTCGTTTTGACAGACGAAGTCGATCCGTACAAGAAGCCAAAGGAACTCCTCGATCACTCTCCCAAGGGCCTGGTCCCCGCGTTAAGGCTCAACAATTACGATCCGCCCCGCGCTTTAAACGAGAGCACCGTCATCATGGACTTTCTCCAAGAGTTCGTATCGCATCTATCTATCTTCCACCCTCCCCCTTTCCCCCTTTCCCTCTCATACCGCCAACACCTCGAGATCACGTTCACACCTCCGTCTTTTCATCTAGCCTCGCATCCACGTCGACCAAACGAACCCTCCTTCCGCCCATCTCCGATCCATGTCCGTAACACATGATCCTCGTCGTCCCGTCGCGCTAATCACACGCCATGTCATCCTAGACGCACGAGCCCTCGTACGCCTCCAATCCGACCACATCAACCGCACCCTCGTACCCGCCTTTTATCGCTATCTCCAAGCACAAGACCCCGATGCGCAAATCGCTGGCGGAAACGACTTCAGAGCGGCCATTAACACGCTCGTAGGGCTGTTTGAACGTGCGGACGAGCAAGTCGGAGGAACCGGGTTGTGGAAAGAGGGAGGCGAACTGGGATGGGCGGACGTCATGGTGGGACCTTGTGAGTTCGTGGTTTGTTCGAACCGACTCGACGACTCACGATGTTTTTATTTTTATTTCAATTTGCCTTGCTTGGGACGGGGATGAATGTATCAGGGATGTTCAGAGCGAACAACGCTCTCAAACACTATCGCGGATTCGAGATGCCAGAAGGGGTGAGGTTCAATGCGTGGTTGAAACGGCTGTTCGAGCACCCCGCGTTCAAGAGTACTTGTAGCACAGACCAGCTCTACCTCGATAGTTACGAGAGGCGAGCACCGTCGAGGTCATTCGTATTTGTTTGATGTTGCTGACTCGTCCCTATAGATATGCTTTCAACAGACCGAACACGAGCCAAGTTGCAAATGCGATCAACACTGGGAGGGGTTTGCCTTGATCCTTGATCCTGGCGAGTAACGATGCAGAATTGTCGATAATAGGCAGACTCGAGCTGGCGCTTCATGAATTCGACGCGAGTTTTTTTTTTTCACTTACGGATGTACCTTGAAGCAGAGCCCAAAATCATTGTATAATAATGGCCTGCAATCGAGAGATCGCACTTGCAGCTGCACGAAAGTCGGACCACATTCAATGGATGATGACTTACATTAATCATAGCTACTACGGGAGTGGTCTTCATTACAGAATCGTAGCACTCGTCAAGGGTAGGTCGCCTCCATCAACACCTCTCAAAGACTCGGTAAAGATCGGGCAGATTGGCCACCTGGACGACATCGTTTTCTAGCAACGACCTTGGTGCAACCAGGAACTTGCGCATAGCCTGGAACAAAACATGCTCGGTCTGCCATGTTGCCGCCTTTGCTTGTGTATGGTCGCCATCGAGAATCGAGGGTATGAAATGTGATGGAGATGGGGAATAAAAGTATGCGAGCTCGCGCATGAGTGTGAAGAAACATTCTTTCTCTATTTGCCATCGCACCTAAATAGACCCCTTCTAATCAGCTGTTGGGTCATTCACGACGAAAGACGCCTCACCTGTGGCCCGAGTCGCATGAGTAAGACGGGCAACTTATTGAGGTCAGGAGTGTACTCTTTCAAGAGATGCGGTAAACTCTCGATTTCTCCATCTGAAGTGATATTGATCTCGAAGTACTCAGCCAGCATGTCACGGCGCGCGAGGAGCGTCTTGGCAATGCGCTAAGGACGGTCCAAGCGTGAGTTCAGACCGGCTTTTAGAGATGGCAGAGGACACTTGCATCTACGATTTCGTTTTTGCTTAGTCCACTTTTCTCCGTGCCTGGTTCTGCGTCCACCGCGAGCTTCAAAAGAGTACGAAGGGGTGGAGGGGGGTCTAACTTTAACCGACAATAACTGCCGAATTGGATGAGAGCGAGCTGGTAGAACATCTCCTCGCTACGAGCATGCGTGTCAGATTAAGGACGGAATACAGAGCGCAGTAATGCGACGTACGCCAATGCTGCATGGTTGAGAAGATACAATTTTGTAGCATGCTGGACCAGTGACAAACACCGATGATTATCCACAATTCCGACGAACGTATGCTTTTTTATTATTTCGGTCAAGTCTGCCAAATGAACTAAGCATCCGTCATCCCACTTGAACGGTTGATACGACAAACCATGGTGTACGCTTTTTTGGACTGACTGCCTGAGCTCCAGGATGGAAGTTAAATCGCAACTGGACTCGGGGATATCGCGGAGGCCGACTGCTTTTTTGGATACATCATCGCCGTCAGAACGTGATGTATTTAATACTGGGATCATTGATTCGAGAGTACGATCGTGAAGCGACGTGCGGACTTTGTGCTGCGAATATAACTTCGGAGCTAAAGGAGGATAAGTAACAAGACCAGAATGTTATGAAAACATACGATGAGACGCCGAAGCCGGACGTTCTTCCTCGTCCTTGTCTTCTTCGCCCTCTTCTTCCTCTCTCAGTTTCCGCCTGCCTGTCGTGTTCGATTCGTTCGAGCGGCCAGTGAGCAACGTCTAGGGACCGTCAAAGACACGGATAAAGCAGCACGCTCAAGCTTACCTGACATTCAAAAGTCCTGGATTGACTTTGACTGATCATCTGCTGTATCGCATCTGATATCCGCTCCGTTATCATTTCCTCATTCAAAAAGATAACTTCTCGTTTCGTAGGGTGTACATTCACATCCACAGAACGGGGATCTATCTCAAGGCTGATGTTTTTAATGTGTAGTCTTGTTATGGGTGATTGTCCGCACCTGAGATATACGAATGGGAATGCAGCCTTGGGCAGTACTCCGCTGTATACACTTTCGATTGCCCGTTTGATGCTAGACGACTCGACGAGGCGGTCTGCAACATCATGAGTAATCGAACTACTCAGCATTCATCCTACACCAAGGTTGACCTACGGTTGATGAAAAGCAAGAACACAGTCTTCTTAGCTTGATAATTTGGACTCGTGCAATAAGCCTCAGCGGACCACTTTTCAGTGTCATCAACGCTGCCGGATCCAGTCCCGTCAGTGGACGACGAAGATGCTTCAATGTGCAAGAGTTCTTTCCCTATGGCGTGACCATACAGTAGGCGGATTGCTTGGTCGGTGGATGTGGACGAAGTAGAGAGTTCTGGAGTCACGGATCCAGCCTTGTCGGTGTGGTTAGCAAGAAAGTATACACATCATCGAGTTTACACACCTTTTTGCAAAGGAATGCTACTTTTGAGTTATGAACCGCATATTTGGTGACAACATCAAGGATTCTTGCATACTCCTCGGACGGGCTGCGCAACGCCGACAGGCGGGTAGGTGTGTTATAAAACATGTCCTCGATCTGATTCGGTCAGGACTGATTGAACAGTAAATCGTCAAAAAAAGGAACATACAATGATGGTAGTTCCATCATTTCCAGCACAAGGTTTGGGATCTGGTGTCTGACCTGCTTTTTGGGGAACCAACACACCTTCAGAGTAGCGTGCTCTACGTGAGAGTGTTGACTTGATCCCAAATGAAGCTACTGAAGCACTTACTTCCAAGCGCAAGAATCGGTCTTAGTTTTGGTCACAACGGACATGTGAGCCACATGGGATACAGATGCCAACGCTTCGCCGCGAAAACCATAAGTCGTTAGTCGAGACAGGTCGGAGAAAGCTTTGATTTTCGAGGTCGTGAAACGCTCAGCTAGGATGGGCAGGTCGGATTTCTGTCAAAGGGGTCAGCCACGCGAACGGAAATCGAAGGGAAAGGCGAGCGTACGCACACGTATGCCGCAACCGTTGTCTTGAACCTGGAGCAATTTCGTTCCGCCGTCTTTGACGGTAATGCGAATCGACGTAGCACCGGCATCCAGGCAGTTTTCAAGCAGTTCCTTCAATGCCGAAGCCGGCCTGTGTATGATCTTTCTGACAGGTGAGCTATGCAAGGCGGATGAAAAGTAATGCAGAGATGTACCTCTCCTGCGGCTATGCGATTTATGAGTGACTCGTGAAGCCTTTGTATGCCTGGTGGAGGTTGCGAATGATCCTGCGCTTGTTCACGCATACTTGTTGATGGATGGTTCAAGTCAGAGTGTACGACACGCGACCGTGTACCCAGAAAACCAGCTTCGGCAACCTAAAGCATACGCCGCTTGCAAGAGATGAACGTGAGCCAATTACAAAGACGCGTCGACTCCTTGCAAGACGCGTCTGGTAATTGATCGAGGTCACGTGCGAACCCACACGGATCGTCTCAGTATTTATGCTGCCTCCGTTCTCTCTCAGGCTGCAATTCCTCCAGTACACACAGTGTCGATGCTACCAGTAGACAAGTACCGCGGGGCAGTCGTGGAGGTGCGCACAGTCTCTCTACAGGCGACACATGACCTATCGATCACCCCCAGGATCTCCAACTACCTCCGGCGTTCTCACTCCCAGCTGACGAATCCATCTCGCGTGCCATCGAGCTCGCATACGAGCGCGATTTCTCTCACATACCGTGATTGTCCTGCATTCTGCACGTGTCGGTTGACCTTATCCCCTTTCTCGCAGGGTGCTCGACAGGAGTAGACGCCCACTTGGTTACGTCGATGCTGCCGTACTGAAAGCCAAATGGCAGGCGGGAGATGCAAATCCAGTACATTTCCTTCTCCCCTTACTTGATCGCCTCCTTATATCCACTGCTGATTTGCTTTCCTCGGCTACCTCACTAGAATGATTCCATCAAGCAATACATGACCAAGTTCGAACGCAATGAATCGCATCCATACACTATCGTCACACCCGATACGCCTCTTGCTGAGTTGGCAGAGTTTCTGCGCAACAACATCTTCGCGTTAGGCAAGCCAACTCAGATATTCTCAACTGTGCAATGGACTAACAACGATCTAGTGACGGATTCCAACAGAAAGTTTGTATTTGCCGTTGCGACGTCACAGGATTTGGAGGTGGGTGTCTTATGCAGCTTTCGTTGAGACGCCGCCTTATCTCTTGTTTCACAGAATTTCGTTTCTCGCCGGGGTATATCATAGTCGGTAAACATGATAGTCGGTAACATCACCTTTTCCATCATGCCACATCTTGTATCTCGACCCCTGATCCTACACGAGCCGCGTCTGTCAAACACACGACTATCTATCATCCACGCCTCATTCAGATCGTCAAAGGGTGCAACTCAGCTTGTACGACGTTTCCACTTTGACATATGTAGAGCGGATTCCAGTAGTGCCTTACACGAGGAACACGCGTACCCTGTCGCGTTCAGGGGGCTCCGATACTCTCATACTATTAGAAGATTCGTCACCGTATAACATGAATACATCGATCTCTACATATCTCCCGTTCTTCGACCGCGCCTGAAAGTAACATTTCTTCTTCGATACCGCTGGCACCGGTAGCGCATCTCAATTCACTCTTGCATTCTCCCATGCTTGTATCTGACCTCAATCCGGAGTCCCACTGCGCACTAGTTTGCTGTTTCTTCGTTTGATGCGTCCTGGCATGCTTCAGGCTTCCCCGCACAAGCGCTAGAAGTGTGCCCAAAAACTGGCCTAAAGGGATAGGCTCTTGCCAAGATCATATTGCGTCCGCTCGGAAGCTACGCTCTCATCTTGTGTGCGGGAGATGATGAACCTTTTGCATCGGAGAACACGTCGACCATCATTCGAGAATTTCTCACGGGGCAACTAGACCGAGAGCTTCATTGGCAAACAAGGTACCAGAATGCATATGAGATCGACGACTCAGCGTATGCTTGCTTCCGGGGAGGTAGAAAGGTATCCTCTTCTAACACGTCGTCGATTTGCGTCTTCGGACTTGCCCCGAAACAACTTGAAATGACCCGAGCCCATCACTTTGCCGGTCTGTACATGAATCCAGACTTGGTCATGAAAGCAACAACTTGAAGCATTGCCGATTTGAATGCATGTCACCAATACGTATTGCCGCAGTTGAGAACGAAGAAGAAAAAAGAGTCGACGAATCGGCGATGGCCTTCTGAAGACGAAGCTCGCATGGGTTCCACGGGGGGTGATGTGATCGGTCCAACCTACGCATGCCGTCCCAGGTAGATGCAAGGATACTGACAAGAGCGCACAGGTCGTGTAAGGCGCCCGACACGCGAAGCCAAAACCTTTCTCTAGCGGCGCAAACGATTTTGAAGCGATGAGGGGGAAAACAAATGGTTGAACCGACGAACGATCATTTGGTTTCCCGTCGGCCAAGTTACATACTTGGGAGAATCTGTCCCTATCATATCACCGTTTTTATTTGTTTTTTTCTCCTGTGAGGAATCAGCCCAGTGCTCATGAAGTGTAAGACGAGATACTTGCGGACGGCCCTGCCCTTCAGTGGCGCCACATACGGCTTGTTCTACATATTAGTCTCTCACGCTTAGCGATCACTGTTCGCAACGAAAGTGACCCTACGAAAGGTATGCCTACAGTTCAAAAGACTAGCTAGCTGGAGTGACCTGATATTTGAACAGGATCCCATTGATCCACGTCGTTTGCACTGCCCCGTTGAACTCAACGAGCCAATCACTTTCTGTCGCAATACACCTTCCAATCGAGCCAATCTGCTACATAATTGTCTTCTTTTGCTCTAGTACGATCGGTTCACTCAAGGGGGAGATATGGCTGACCTCGACGACTCGGAGGCGCTTGCCCTCGGGCGCAGGGCATTGGAACTTCATCCGCAGGGGGATCCTGATCGAGCCACTTTACTGAGCAACATTGCGAATTGCCTCCATGCCTGTTTCAAGCAGCTCGGAAGGCTGTCCAACCTCGGCGAGGCACTTGCCCTCCAATGCAGTGCATCGGACCTTTGCCTACATCCTGATCGAGCCTTTTTGCTGGGCAACATTGCAAATTACCTCTATAGCCATTTCAACCAGCTTGGGGGGATGACTGACCTCAACAAGGCACTTTGCCTGCACAGGCATCCTCATTGAGGTTTGTCCTTGGCTAGCCTTGCTTGCTGCCTCTATACCAGACTCATGCACTCAGCTACACAGGACATCAGTGACCTCCAGGAAACATTCAATCTATATTTCCCACTCTCCAGCCTCTCTCAGACAATGTCTTCCACTGATCTCAAATGTGCCAAGGATCCAAGCAGCTGAAGAGTGCAAACACAGTACCACAGTTCTGACTTACCAAATATTTTTATGCCCTAGTGTTGACCATCTTGCCACTCCCATCACTCCCTTGGAACCTTGCACTACCCAAACAGCTCATGACATCTCTAGCAGTTGATGCATTTTCTACTTGTCTTCACTATGGCAATCCCATCAATACAGTTGAGCTCCTTGAACAAGATTGTGATGTCTTCTGTAGTTAATATGCCTTTGCTCTCCCCTTGATGATGTCATGACATCTGGTGACACATGGAAGAAGTTGGCAGATGAGTTCATCCAGGTGGCTTCCAACCTTTGCAGCATGTTTGATGGGCCTCTCAATGCTGACTCTTAGCACAATTTTGTGTGGTGTCTCAACATTCAATTGCAGGATATTACTGTCAATTTTTGCAAGTTGCCAGGCCTCTCTTGTTTCCTCCAGCCTCTACTCTTTTCAGATCTCCAGGCTGCAGCTGCCAGTGAACTGGCCATCATTATAAGTGTCAGCCAATACAGCTGTGATGCACTGGGACTTCTATGTACATATCTGACCAATAATCTCTGCACTATCATTGAGGTGTCATTCTTTGACCCATATCAAGTCCAGGGATGTGATAAAGGAAATTTTTGGTTCTATGATGATTCTGATATGTGATTATTTTTCCAATCATGACATTGCATCCTGCCAGCTCATTGAAAAAGGGCCAACCAATGCTCTCTTACAGTATCTTTACAGTGGCTCAAATAAGTGTCCTGTTACGACTACCCCGGGTAGGAGTTCGTCGTGGCCCTTGGTAAGTCTAGGGTCAAGGGTTTGGGAGCATACTTGACAAGAGGGACTTCCTCGAGACAAGGGTTCTGGGATGTCGACGCGAAGGGACTTCCTAAGCTCGAACGTTCGAAGGTTTCAAGGGAGCTGCCACCTCGGGAGTGGGCAGTGGTCTCAGGGGGATTCAATGTCGCAGGGAACTAAGGTGGATTCTCAAGGGAGATCTAGGTTACCATACAGGGAAGAGAACTGCGAGTATTTATGCGAGCCTGGAGTCCAGGACGAATTAGGAAATGGAAGGTCATAGAACGTTGAAGAACTATGACTAAGCAATGGAAGGTCATAGAACGTTGAAGAACTATGAGTAAGCGGAAGGTCATAGAAGGTTGAAGAACTATGACTAAGCAATGGTAAAAGAGAAGGAAAAGAATGGGTCTTACGGGGCTCGAACGGTAAGACCGGCTCCAAGAGAAAGGAAAAGAGTAGGTGCGTACATTAAGAAAAGGAGAAATCGTAACATTACCCCCGTTCTACGTCTGAAATTCCCATGAAGACTTCACAAATCGAGGTAGCCACCTGCGGGGGAGCCAGTGATGTTGCTCCACGCAATGTTGTCGTAGACATCATCGCCATCATCTTCGGGAGAGGGAGGATGGATCCTTCGAGGGGGAGGTATGCGGCGAGGGGAAGACCGTGTGGAAGTCGAAGAGGGAGGAGAGGGAGGGACAGGGCGGCGGCGGTTGGGACAAAGGTACTGGGGATGGCCAGGGTGGCGAGTTCTACAAATGGGACACTCGTATAACGAGCACCAAATCCTCGCGTGGCCGAGGCGTCGGCAAGAGAAGCAGGCTTGGTTGTAGCGGGGGTGACTGGGAGACAGGGGCATTTCGTTGTTGTTCCCGGTCCAGAAGGTGTCAACCCACTCAAGGACGCGAAGTTCGGCAGGGGAGAGGGGAGTGGAGGACGCAGAGGGGGTGGAGGCCGCGGGAGAGTGGTTCTGCCTGGCGAGGTCGGAAAGCCGCAATTGGGATAGGTATCTGTCCACATCTTCGAGGAACTCGAGCATTCCTAATTGGTACATAGTGACGGTCAAGGCCGCGCGTAACTCCCTGTGGACTGAGTGAATAAATTCGAGGTGGAAGGTACGGCGGGCGTCCATATGTTGTGGGGAGTCGAAGAAGGCAAGGCGGGCTGTCTGGAGATAGGCGCGGTAAAGAGTGTATAGAGGGGAGCCCATGTCCAGGTAGGCTCCGATGGCAGTGGCAAGGCGTGGGTCAAGGGTGAGTTCGTGGAGACGACGAACATTGTCTTCGGAGGGAAAATCATCGCGGAGGCGGTGGGCGAATTGGGGAACATCTATGGAAACGATTCCAGAGGCAATGGTAGCTAAAGAGATGGGGGGAAAGTCGGGGGAGGCCGGTCGGGGACTAGAGATGCGGGAGGTAGGCATGGAGGTGTCGTCGACGAGGGAGGAAATGGTCGAGATGGAGGAAACAGTGGATGGTTGGGTGAGTTCGATGGCCATGGTGGGAGATGAGGGGACTTAGGTGGAAAAGGCGGAAGGGTGTCGTTTTTTATAGTCGGCCAGGATGACCTCTGCATGTTTCAGATTCCGCTCAGGGACCCAGGAATCCTCTTCGGGGGAGTATCCCTTCCATCGGATCAGGAAGGAGCGGGAGAGTGGGGGTCCACGGTGACGTAGTATCTAATCTATTTCATATTCCTCCTCGTCTTCTATCAAGATAGGAGGTGGGGTTGGGAAATTGGGGCCATGCACGGAGTTCTCGCGATAAGGGGTGAGAAGGGAAGCATGGAACACAGGGTGGATCTTCCACGTTTTGGGGAGGCGGAGTTGGTAGGAGACAGGGGAGAGGACTTTCGTGATAGTGAAGGGACCTTCCCTTTTTGGGGAGAACTTGGGGTCGGCCATCGCTCTCTTTAGGTTTCTGGCTTCGAGCCATACTTTATCGCCTTTAGAGAAGGGGGAGAAAGGTTTTCGGTTCCTAGCGGCCATGGTTTGTCGGGCTAGTTCGTGTGCGGCTAGGGCTTCATCCTGGGCAGCGGTTAGGGATTTTAGGTGGGAGTCGATAGTGGGGAGTGGGGATCTAGAGATTACGGAAGGTAGGGCTAAGGGTTCGTACCCCATTATGAGGTAAAACGGAGATTTGCCGGTGACAGAGTGAGGTCGGTGGTTGTGGGCGAATTCCGCGTGGGAGGTCAAAGAAGCCCACAAAGTAGGGCTATTGCCGCAGAAGATTCGGAGGTAGGTTTCGATTTCTTGATTGACTCGTTCGGTTTCTCCATCAGTTTGTGGGTGGTAGGCGGAGGAAAGAGAGAGATCATATTGGAGGAGTCTTCCAAGTTCCTTGGTGAACGAGGAAGCGAACTGGGGACCTCGGTCGGAGATAACTTTAGAAAAGAGGCCGAAGCGGAGGAAAACTTTGTGGAGGAAAAGATCGGCTATTCCTTCAGCGGTGACAGTTTTCTTGGTGGGACAAAGAATCACCCCCTTCGTAAGCCCATGGTCGACCACGACCAACAAAGAGTCAAAGCCGGCGCTCGCGGGAAGATCAGTGATCAAATCACACGAGATCTGCTGGAAGGGGCGTTGAGCGGACGACGGGATGGGCAGGAGAGGTGGCGAGGTGGGGTGGGTGTTGGCCTTGTTCT
>JBBPNB010000330.1:0-22061 GCA_038090635.1 Rubroboletus satanas
CCAATGGTCTGGCTCTGCTCCCTAAACCCTTATCCTACACTCTGCGGTAACCGTTTTATTTCATTCTCTTTCCCAACATTGTGGACAAGCATTCCGCTCCTATGGACCACCTTTTCCTTTCCTGGTTGATCTCTTCAGATCTCTCCAGCGTTTTCCCATGTAAACCTAACCTTGTTCTTACCAGACGGTTGGTCCTTCTTCTTTCCTATTCTTAGGACCGACACTGCCTTCATTTATCTCCGCTATGCATAGCCTCACCATGAGGCTTCCTCATTACCATGCCTGCAGGATACCATGAGGCCATTCCCCTTTTGGGATCCTCTCCTCTCGTAGCACGGTCTCCCCTGTATATAAACACCTCAGCATAGAACTTAGCTCCCCAGCTAATTCTACGCAATATACCTGCTTTCTTGGTGTATTCGTCTCCTTGAGTCTTCGAGCATCTCTTTGATTGCTCGCTACTAGTTCTTTGACGATTATCTATCTTGGCTCACACCTAGAGAGTGGTAGCGTCGTAACACCCACTCTCTATTTTATTTTCTTCACAGCCATGTCAATCACTGATCGGAAGTTCCCTTTAGTTAGACCAGATCATTCCATATTTATAGGTTCTATGATCCAGTTTCCTTCAGTAATTCCCTTCAGACTTTTCCCCTTCCTGAAATCTATCTCTTGCTAGATTCTGTAGTGTTCCTGTTATCCCCACCATTACATAAGCCAAAGACTTAGTATATATAGCCAGAGCTTCTTTCATGTAACTCTAACCTTGATCTATGCCAATCTGCATAACATCTTCATTCCTATCAAACTGGCCCCCTCATGTTTGATACACTGTCTTCACATCATTCTTCTCTTGCTTCTTTTGCTCAGGCTTTGATCTGATCAAAGCCTTCAACATCACTCATCTCTTTGAGAGGGAGAGCCCCTGTTTGCCCTGCATACGATATCAAGCCTGGTTTCTGCACAGCCTAGCTTGAGTCCTCCAGCAGGAGACCTTGCTTGCAACATATGGTATCAAGCCCAGTTTCTGTCACCTGTATCCTTGTGTCCATTGGTAGGAACAAGACACTGCACACCTGCATAACACTTGCCTTCTGTGACAAATACAAATGTGAAGCAACCAAGGTGTTTGTGGTGAATTGCATTGAACCTGCCAGTTGGCACTTTCATCCAGCTGAGCTGATGGACCTCACAACCACCTATCGGCTCCCTTTCCTGTTTCAGGTAGCTTTCAAAGGTCTCACAGACATTTCTCTCATCCAACTAATGAAGACACACCATGCAATGATCAGATTAGATGTATTTATGAGTTTGGCCCTTGCAAAATTAGTGCTTAATGAACACTGCTGCATTATTGCTGCTGAAGAGCCTTGGATTTTCACTCATGCTGATGATTGTCAAGATCCACCATCTTGTGAAGTAGACTGGCATGGAATATGGTGGAACAGCATTGCACGTTACCTCCTTGATGGGCGAAATCCCCAGCCATATGTATGATGAGGCTGTCAGGTATATCAAATTGGAACTGCAGTTTGGTCGTATGGGTACAGGTTGCAAAAATACGATGTTCCAGTTGCTGGATGAAGGCAAAGCATTCAAGCATGCCAACCATTTCATTGACAAGCTTTGTAACCATCTTATCGAAGACTTACACTTATGATTTCTACACAAAGCTCTGCTATTATACATACTACATATGCAGGTGCTAAAGCATGCAGAGTACACAGAATAGAACACTATTTCATCACTGAACCATGTATTATAGTATGACAGGAACTTTGACTACTACTAGCAATATGTGAAAACAAGAATGTGGTATATACTGCACACAAACACAGCACACACAACATACATGAGGCACAGGGCATGTGGAACACAGTGGATGCAGGATACATTGCAGCACAGGGCATGCAGAACACAGTGGATGCAAGATACATCGTGGTGCGAGGGACACGGAATGCAGTATGAATATAGTGGGGGCATGCAGAATGCAGTGCATGCAGGATATATCATGGTGCGAGGGACGCAGAATGAGGTATGAATATATGTGCAGATGTAACGCCATAGGAGGCTACCCCTTCCGAGCTTCCCCGCGAGCCGGGAGGCTCGCGGCCCCTGCGAATGACCAATCTGCCTTGCGAAAGGTCCTTCGGTCCTAATCGGACCCCTTGGCATGACGAAGCTGCCAAATTTGTGACAATTGGATCACGTGTGTATTGGCGAGATCAAAAAAGAGAGACCTTGCAAGCAAGGTAACTACAAAATTTCTTATTCACACTGACATCCGGGAGGAGGCAACACATTCGCTCATATTCGAAGTATCGGCCCGCATATTTTCAACTGGGAAACCTTCAAGTCTTACCGTTGCCCAAATGCCAACTTATATTCCAAGTACAGTCTTTACATTTCGGACGACATTTTCACCCGACTTAAATTCTGCAAAACGCGCCGTGAGACCGAACGCTCGTGCGTTATACTTGCCAAAGGCGCCGCTGATAAATACCCATGGCTTCCTGTTTCCCTCACACGCTCTTGTCGTCTTATCACCTTTACACAGGAAGCCCACTGTCGCTGCTCGAACAGACTATTGTACAATATGTGTTCTTTTCCCTGCGCGCGTTCTGGATTTATAAAGCAATATGATAGCGACAATGGGCTTGAAATCATCTTTCAAGAAATGGAGAGGGTACTTTGAGTCGGTATGCCTGTGTCCTGGATTCATTACCTGCCATATATCTTCATATTTCTATAGAGCGATGGATGGGACAAGATCCGTAGTAACCTCACTACAGCCAGGAAAGGCACTCGTGCATGGCCCAATCAGACGAAGGACCATTACATCTCGCTTCGCATTGATTACGGAGATTTTTTTTATACACAAGAGGGCCGTGGTTACCGACATATGGTCGTGCAGCCCAACAAGGGTACCAGGGACCCCACCATAGCTGCCATGGCTAATGCAGACTCTCATCAGAAATTGGCGGAGGTCATAGTCTCTACAGACGAGCCACCCACTGAGGACGAATTCTTGGCCCAGGTAGCTTATAAGCTGTAAGACCTGACTTTCATTCTTGATCTTCTGCTCTAACCTGTTTAATTAGGGAGAATCCGTTTGAAGCGGATTAGGATCCACTCCAGCTCGCTCAACGGCCAATGGGATCATCGGTTGTGTACTGGTATAAATATTGTGTATGATAAGCCACACAAGGCAGGCAGTGATTCAGAATGTACTCATGTTGACTCCACGTGATTTGTAAGTTGTGGTGTGGCCCGCGGAGTAGTAGCCGAACGCTGGAAAGTTCGGAGGGGATTGCCAGGTTGTTTGTTGCTTTTGGCACACGCCGCAAACCGTACATCAATGGTCCAAGTTCTTCATCGTCTTCGCGAACTTTCGACTGGTGGACGTAGGGGCGCTCATAGCGTAGCCTCGGCGAAAGACTCAGAGTATGACCAGTTTTTCCGGTACACTTCTGGAAGATGGATTTACAACGAGCGAGAACGTGAGCAATTCCTCCCAGAATGCTCCAAACGATCTTCAAGTTGATTCACAAAATTTTACAGAAATCGGTATCCGATATGTGTCCTTCAACGTAGATGCCCTCAAGCGAGTTGCCGCAAAAAGGGCAGGCGCAGATCGCTGTGTTGAGATAGTAAAGACTGCGGAAGGTAACGCTTGACAATCTGGCCTTTTAATTTCTCAACGTCCTCGGATAGGTTCATTTAACAAAATTTTCCTATTGACCTTTGACAACGGCAACCAGTTGATCGCCAAGATCCCCTGTCCACTTGTAGTCCCGCGTCGTCTCTGCACCGCTAGCGAGGTTGCAACCATGGACTACGCAAGGAATATCCTCAGTCTACCTGTTCCACGCATCCTGAGCTGGAGCGCAAATGCAGACACATCTGAGATAGGGACCGAGTACATTCTGATGGAATACGTTCAAGGCGTGGAATTGCATAAACGGATCAACAAGTTTAGGCAGGAAGCAACCCACTTTGTGGACCAGCTCGTCGATATGGAGTGCAAATTTGCTCGGTGCCGTTTCTCTCAGATAGGGAGTCTTTATTACAAGGAGGACGTTTCTCCCGAGTTGCAACAGCGTCCACTGTATGCCGAAGGAGAGGAGGGTGGTGGCTCAGATCGATTTCGCATTGGCCCTTGTGTCGACTGGGATACCTGGCGGGGAAAGAGAAGTTATTTGGATGCCGATCGAGGCCCTTGTCAGTTCCGCTTTCATGCTCGACGCGCACTTCTCACTCAGTTTTCCAGGGCCGGACACGTTGTCCTACATCAAGGCAATCGTAGACGTTGAAAAGCAATGGTTGTCCACGTTTGCCGTTCCTCGCAAATCTCACGACCTGTTCTGTCGCCCCGACAGCGAGAATATACCTGGCGCCCACATTCGTCTCTTGGACAACTTTCTTGCGGTCATACCGAGCATTCTTCCCCCAGACAAGCTCTGTGCACCTGTGCTTTGGCACATTGATCTTCACGCAGCCAACATCTTCGTCCCTTCCAAAGGTCCGCCTGATATACTAGGCTTGATCGATTGGCAAGGGATCAGTGTCCGACCGCTCTTCCTACAAGCCACATTTGCAGCGTGCGTGCGATACGAAGGAGACGACCGTATCATCGTTCCTCCCGGCATGGTTGCACCAATCCTTCCCCCAGATTTCGAGAGTTACTCAGCGGAAGACAAGGAGTATTTGAAAGGCCAAGAACGTCTCGCCCTTCTCCACAAGTACTACGAAATGCGCGTCAAGCAGCGTAATCCGCTCTACTTTGCATCGCAGACGTATCCCCATATCGAGCATATTATACCGCCGATACTCGGTGCGTCGCGAACGTGGTACGAAGGTATGCACAAAATGCGACAGGAGCTGCTGGAGATTCAAGATGATTGGGAGAACATCGCGCCTGGCACACCCTTCCCCATCTCATGGGATACAGACGAGATTGCGAAACATCGCGAGGCATATCCTAGGTTGATGGAGTACGAGAAGCGCATTGAGAAAGTGGTGGAGGGGTTGCAGCTGGAAGGCGACGGGTGGGTGACGAATGAACGATACAGCGATGTGATGCGGCGGAACAAGAATATCATTAGAGACTGGAACCCGAAAGAGTTGGGAGGGCCGTATCCTTTCCAGGAGGGTGGTCGGTCGTGGTTTCTTTCGTGACCGTTGGGCGACCAGCGACAAGAGAGAATTTGTCCAGAGGAGGCATGTAGTATGTTGTGTCCCAATTGATAGATTAGAGTGCAACAGGCCATTTGGTGGCGTAGCCACGACTCCCGTCACTATCGATTTTACTCGATTGCTGTCCAAGGTGCAACCATATCGAAGGGCAACAAGTTGATATCGTTGAATCGAGTAGGAACAACAATCCGTACATCTCATCCTACACGACATCTCCAAGGCTGCGAATCCTCCAACTTGAAGCTGGTATAATCATTATCGTGTGTTCGCTCTGCTATATGACAGGGGTATCCTTCGTCAGATGGTTCACACACAGATCGGATGAAAAGAGGCTATTCCCACCTGGCGGATCCCAGACATGGTATTCCCCCATCGTCCATGGCCAGATGACTTCCCCGACGTTCAAGGCGCGCTCAGGATCGTATTCCAGGACTTCATCGTCACAGTGAATGTAGTGGTCGAGATTGATCCACGACTCTGTCAGGGTGGAACTATCTCCACGATACAGCCTGGCGACCAATACATGCCCGTTGGTGAGGTGCGCTCTCGTCGTCGTCAGATGGAAATTGGTCAACCCCCACACGAGTTTACCTGTCGATAGTGCATGGACCACCGAGCACCCAAAAAAACGTCAGTTTCGCACACAAACTTGGCGTGTGGGTGTATATGACTCGGAATGCGTACCATCGTCATTTCCGATATACTTTGACAGATCTAGCTCCGATAAACCAAGTTCATCACTAAAGTATTGCAACCATCTTCCGTCTCGCATCGACATGTCGATTCTACTCATATAGAGGCTCGTGATCTGGCGGGCCCGCGTCGGCACATTTTCGACTCCATCTTGCTGGGTATCGGCCCGGGATTCCATCTACCATGTTTTCCCCCAAAAATTCATGCAAGGGCATCGGGTGAATGTAAGACAACAGACCTTTGATTGTCGCGGATAGACTGATCGATGGTGTCGAGCAAGACCGGCTGTGCGAACTAGAACTAGCGCTCAAACAACACATGTAATTTAACTCCCGTCTATCCTGCGAATATACGTAAAGCGTTCTGGATCCGCAAAGACCGCGAAATACAGATTGCATACATGGATCGATGGGATGCGTGCAGTTTCACTGTGGTTAGTTCCCTTTCTTAAATGAGAAGGTTTTGTATAATAGATGGTTCGAAATGTGCTCACAAGATGAGATGGTCATAACAGATAGATCAGCAGAGGGCGCACGAACGAACGAACATTGGACTTGAGATCGATGAACAGCTGAGAAGGAAGAGGACACAGGGAGCAAAGGAGAGACACTCCCAAGAGCAACGACGGTAGCTACCATCAAACAGACAATACAGTAGTCAATGGGGAATTTGGGGATGCCATGACACGCAAGACGCAGTCGATGTCTAATTATGTGACGAACACGGATGAAATGGTATACGTTCCGTTGTGGTCGTTTTCCTTTCTTCGATCAGACGGTGTTTCTCATGGAGTATTTCGAAATGCACTCACTAGATGAAGTGTCGTGTTGATGCTACCGTCAAGTTTTGTTTAGCATGTACGATATCCGCCGTTCTAACTTAAAGTCCCATGGATCCCCGGACCATACCAACCACGTCCAGCGCGTTGTTCATGATACGCTCAATCGATCCTTCTTCTCCCGTGGGTCTAAGCCTCGTCCACCGAGGCGGCACAGAGGGAAGTAATTGCAAACTTTTCCAAATCATCAGTGTTTCCTGAGCGGTAGGACGGTCCTTTGGATTTGGCTTCGTCATTAAACGAGCCAGATCATCCAAGACTTCCACTCCTTTAAACTCCTGTTGGAAGACGTGAGCTCTGATATGGGGTTATTAGAAATGGGAAACGCACGTCCACAATCTTCGTTTGATAAACATGTCCAAGATAATACACGTCTAGTTTGAACGGGTCGTACGGTAACCCAGATGCCTGCTCGGGGGCCTGTATTCGGCCGAGCTCTCCGGTAACGAGACGCTCTCGTTGTTCTGGAGCGAATTGCGTCGATAAGCCGAAATCGATGAAGTAATATTTAATCTCGACTTCGGAACGCTTGCGGCTAAGACAGAGATCATCTCTGCCGTTGCGGGCTAGCCAGGTATTCATTGGATGCCAGCCATCTTGGCAAAGATTTGAAGCATCCATCAAAATATTTTCAGCAGCACAATCACTACACACTTGTGATTAGTGCTCCACTGGAAACGCGAAATATACCCACCGATGTGCCACATTTTGTTCGTGCATATACACAAGACCCTGGGTACGATAGTCAGGATGGATACATGTGGCAAAGTAAGAAAACTGGCCTCCAGTGTCTGGTTCACGAAGTCGATGACCTCCCCGAATGAGGTGAAGTTCGGCTCGTCGAAGGGGCGCAGAACGGGCATGACGATATATTGATACCACGGATCCCGGGCGTCGGAAAAGGTAGCAAGTATGGGGACACAATGATTTCTTTTATCTTCGCGACTCTTAGATGATCCTAGACGCGAAGCGAAGTTGACTTCATGTAAATGAGTTCGACAATCAATCCGCTTAATGAACACGCCCTTTCCGTCCTTCCCCCCCTCTGTGGCATCGAGGAGATCTTCATTCTAGCGTGACGACATGTAAACGAGCTATTCGTTGGGGACGGAGATTCACAGCTTACCCATTGAACGATACCGTCCTCGAATTCGTTGTACAGGGGATCCACAGAAAATCTCCAGGATGGTTGCCACTTGGGATGGTAGCGCGGGCGAAGAATGTACCCATTTCTTTTGAAAAAGTGATACCTATCTCGCCAAAATATTTCTCGGTCCTCCAATTTGTCCGGAGTGCCATCGAAATCTGCCATGAACGCTCCACCTAAGGTTCATTAAGAACAACAACACAGCCACTACGTACCTTAGACTCAATGTCCTAATTTTGGACGTGCTTACGTTTATCCTCGCCGTTGCAGTCAGACCAAAATGAATGCAACTTTCGGGTCGTTTGATTCACAGCCAACACCTAGCTGACGCCCACATAGATGACCATCAGCTAGTCGAACACGACGCTAGCATGTGGTTTATCGTCAACTTCATCAAGCCTCGCGGACGTGGCGTGCTCATCACAGGATGTTGAACACTCCTATAAAAACCCAGTCCGCTGTGGTGACCCTCGACGACTCAGACTTTCATAACCCTTTTTCTCAAACACGATGAGCACCAGCACATTTTCTATATTCTCCAGCATTTTCGGATTCGTCGTGGCTGCCATATCCCTATTCGCGTTTCTCATCAACATATGCAGATCTCATCTTCCGAGCAACAGGATCAAAGAATTGGAGTCGCTGATGGATGAAATAGAGACACTCTTCAACAAATCTGTCGAAGATGGTCTCCTAGTAGAACCTGGATTTGTTCGGCAGACTGAACGTCATATCACAATGTAAATCCGTTTTACGCTTTGTGGTTTCGCAACACTCACATTTTCTACAGGCTGAGAATGCTAACATATCGTTTGCAATCTCGCGCATATAATGCCATGACGCTCCGTCAAGATTATCTTGAATTTCTCAGAGGGACTTCGAAATCAATCGGAGGGGCGTGTCGGTCCCTCAAAAGGCTTAGAGCACAAGTCCTTGTTCGTGCGTTCGATTCGGTATTGTGGATGTGTCTGACGGCGCCTGAGCAGACATGCAGTGAGAAGAGGCGCTGTAGACTTATGGAGATAAATTCAGTCCCCCACTCCGTTCCTTCACCCACTCTGCCTTTTATCTCTGATCCCGGATGTCATCCTAGCCCATTCCTTTCCACGCAGATACCTCGACCCCGTTCGTGTCCTCCAGTACTCTCAGGATGGAGACTAGACGATGCGCGACATGGCTTCGCTCGAGGGAGTGAGTCGTTCGATGCCGGGTCGTGCCGTTGTCTGATTCGGAACTTCTGTACAGATCCTTTCAGCGACCCTACGCAGGGTGACTCAGACGTACGAACAACTGAGGCACAAAGCTGTACATCAACTATTCATACGTCGGTCACCCTCGAGCCTGGAGCTTGAAGGCTTGAAAGCTGGAGTGTTGTGGATCATCGAAAATCGCCAGTGATGACAATTCTGACACATTCATTCTCAGCCGGACCTTTCCGAATTGCCACATATTTATATTTATATTTACCTTTGACTGTACACATATATGATGCTTGATGCTTCCTATATCTAAATGTCACTCAGAGCTATTGTCCAGTGCTAATGTATGGCAGAAGACTTGTCGTGTGGTCGTGAATTAACTAACAATCCTTGCTCACCTCGCCCCGACCCAAAAGGTCAATAAATAAACGTACATCCAAACGCGATCAACCACTCTTGATTCCGCCGCCCCACGCACTGAAGCCCGTGACTCGGACGTACGAACAGCTAATGTTGTCAGCGCTGGCGATCTTCGATGATCCTCAACGGCGCAAACTTGTGCATCGACCATACATAAGTCAGTCACTCCCGGGGCCCGAGCCTCGAGCTCGAGTGTTGTGAATCCCAAGATCGCCGTCGATGGCGATCACGCCCGTCACCTCTATTCCCGACTGTGGCGATGTTTGTGGCGAGCGTGCGAGTGGTCGAGTTATGTGAGACGACGATGAGATGAGAGATCGAAAGGGTTGAGATTAGAGATCTCCTAGTCTACCTCTCTTCTAATATACTGTAGCTAATGTATTCATTGCTAATCCTATTGAGTTTCTTCCTAATCATAGGAGCTCGTGTCTTAGATGTATAAGACATCGTTGAATGGCGTCCTGGCCTAATATGGCTTGTATTCATTAGATAATATCTATAGTAATATATTTCTTGCTCCAACACCGACACCTCTTTATCCCTTTTCATACTTGTTCCTGCATACACCTCAAGTGTGGCCTTGAAAGAGGTATTGACATTGTATAGGCGTCAGTACTAATATTAAAACGTATAGTACAAGGCACATCAAGTGGTCGTCAAGATATAATCAACTCGTCATGTGTACATATCAAATCATTCCGTGAACCGTTGGCGTATCTCGACCCTGCTCTCCACATCTGGCATTTTACCCCCGACCACGACCCTCGCCATCCCCAAATCATACGCAAAAGTCAACAGATAAAACGTGAACCCAAACGCGATCGACCACTCGACCACCCCGCCGACGTTCGGGGCATAAAACAACGTCACCCCAAACACGATCGACAACGCCACCAACGTCAATCCGATCACCGCCTTGGCGATATACGCTCGCCTCAACGTCTCCACCTCTGCATAATCGTGCGCCAGCCAACGAAACTCGATCACGGTGAAGATGGAGGAGAGGGCGACGCCGACCATGAAGACGAGGAGAAAGCACATGTGCGTGGTCGGGTATTGACCCGTGTCGAATCCGGATAGAAAGGCGAGACCTAGCATGGCGGTGAAGGCGCCGACGACGGCGAGTCGGCCGAGGATACGTTCGCGTCTGTGGAGCTCTGGGGCGAGTCTGCCTTTGTGTCGGAGAACACGCTCTATCGTGAGCGAGAGGAGGAGTCCGAGTCCGGTGGTGCAGCATGCGACGACGAAGAGGGGTTTTAGGAAGGATGCACCCACATCGGAGATGTAGACGACGGCGACTTGGGTGGATACGTATTTGGGGCGTCCAGAGATCAGCCAGGTCAATAACATTGCAAGGAGGCTGGAGAACCATATGAACGCAGCAAACAATGGAATCGCTACAAAGTAGCGATGTCGTTCGCTCAGGGTGGACATCGTACGAGGATGCGGGAGCGGGAGCGAATATCTCCCCTCTGATCGCTCTGATCCTCTCTTTATACACGTGTACGCCAGCAGACGTTTACAACCCACCCTTTTCTAGGGGGGTGAGGTGCCAAACTCTAGCGATAAAACATCGTTATGACAGCGGTAAATTGACACTACCATCACTAGATTGATGCGCGTTTCAGGGTGCCGATGCCTGCTGGATGATCTGGAAGCACCCAAAGAAGAATGGCTCGTGTTTTCGACCAGGACTGGTGGCGGAATCTTTAGCTTGCCCTCCCACGTTCGTTGGGTACAACGTGAAGACCTACTACTTCTGGAACGATCAACGCTTCTTTTTATCCTCGGCATCACCACGCGTGTCCTTTCGACCCTCATCTATCCCTAATATGAAATGATTAGGGGAACCAAACATCATGGAACCACTCCCCGTGTCCCACCCTGCTTCGACTAAAGACTGAACGAAACCAGGTAGCGCCTCGCGAGTCGCCAACAACGTCGAGCATAAGAGATCGACCAGATCGGCGTTATCTCCTAGTTCGTATAGCCGTCGTGCTACTTCAATAGCCTGGATCCAAGCCTGAAGTTGATCCATCGAGCAGTATCCGTCCTTGAAGCAGACCATCAACGTGGTCACTCGGCGCAAACGACGACCCTGACCACTGGCTATAAACAGCACATATTGCTCGCCTCCGAAAACGTGTAACGCAGATGCGGCATGTTCCGCAGTACAGTGCGACTTGGCATTTCTGAATGACGTTCCGAGAATGCACCGACCTATTCTTCGCCCTGTGGAAGCGTCTCGGAGGCTACTGGGAGCCCCGAATAGCATCTCTTTCGAAGCGATACTGGCAGGGTTGAGCGTCCTCGCGTTGAGCGCCCCACTCGGCGCTTTGAAGCTGGTCCAAAGGATACACACACGTTGCCTGTTCAGCGTGCGGAGAACCACAGAACGAACGGCGAGGTAATTGAACAACAGGTGGGCTCCGACCAGAACGAAGAGTATCATATATGTCAACGTGCGCGTGTTGACGTAGGGTATGAGAAGCGTGCCGAGCTGTGGTTCATCAATGAAAAGATGCACAAGACAGGTCTAGTCCTTACCAACATCCCTGAAAGTCCAACAACAGTCTCTCGACTCGCATCCTTGGCACTGACTTCGCCGATATCTCCCTTCCCAGTCAGTGGCGACGCGAAATGGTTTGTGAGTGCCGCTTTCGAGCCATTTGCCACAAGTACACAAAGCGACCTCAGACCACCGCTCAAACACAGCGCAATTATCTGTAATGTGGCACCCGACGGGAGAGCAGACCAATATCTCGAAGGATTGATCGATCCAATGAGAGGTACCACGGTATCCAGCACCGTGGACGCGTCATTGAACACATCAGCGAGATATCGAAAAGTTTTGGTCTCTGGGTAGAGTGATGTCCCGAAATAATACGCCGCGAGGATAGCTAACCAAGGCTTTAGCTTTCCTCGGGTTCGCATGGAATAATGCTGTCAGGGACAACCTACTTGTGAACCGGGAGAAGGCGTCTTTCAAGACGGTCAATAAGAGAGCGTGAGTTGCCGAGGTGGATGCATCACCGACGCCAACACCTTGTATGGGCGCTAATGAGTATCGCGGGCGGGGATAGTGACATAAAGAAGACATACCCTCCAAGGCACCCCGAGAAGCTAAAAGTCCTGAGAGCGAATTACAAAACGCTTGTAAAGCGTTGTAAATTTGGTACCTGACATCATTTGTGCTTGAGTACACACGAGAACTGTCCATGGGTTTAGGTATGACACACGCACTTGAGGTAATCTAACGTATCCAAGATGGTTCAATGATTTCGAATTTCCACGTTATTCAAGAAGATAAACTTTACCTGGAGAGACGCTTGCAGGATAGCCAGCTGGAAGGAAGAGGTCGGAAAGTACATGATGCAAGGAACCCAACCCTATGTGTGCGGTCTTCACGTTCCAACGCGATGAGGATGTGCTGGGGAGGGTCTATGATGACGTCGCTCAGCGTTCTACACCCATTGGAGATTTTTTTCTCATGCACAACTGATGACGTTCCTCACCTTGGGAGCAGCATTACGACTCGTCTGCCCTGTCGCCCACGGTCCGACGGGTATTTTGACCACACGACCGGTATCATCTCGTTCGACCACGACGGTCACCTTGGCCATAGTAATCGCTGGTCGTCTCTAGTCGCCTGCTGGATGAAACGCGAATGTGTTGTGTCGACAGCCAATGTTGTGGTTCAAACGTTCACCGGCACCCCCGAGTCAAGGCAACTGCGTGACATTGATAATTTTTCGCAGGCTCGCTTATGTTGACAGACAGATGTGGCGTCCACATCAGACTTCAGTCCCTCCGACAGAGTTTGACAGTTTGACTCCCTCGGCAACCAAATGGACAAGCAATAACGCCACCATGGAACTGAAAAGGCTGGTAAAATGGATTTCCCCAGACTGCTCCTTCCGAGAGCACAGGGAATTTGAGCCTGTTTCACCTTGACCATGGCGACTGGCAATGCCCACGATTATAACGACCTGTCAGTCTGTTGTCGCCGTCCAATGTCGTGTGCTTGAGCCTCGTGAGTGACCCCAATGATTGTGATGATTGACGCCGAGGGACTGACAGGCAAGCTGGATCGGACGTGTAAGACGCTCTTCGAGTATTTTCAGTGTCACCCCGTTTGGTACGATGCGCTCCTCAAACACCATTTCTTACCCAAGAGTTACCCACATCTCTTAAGTCAAGTACACTTTGAATATCCCCTGATGTTCGCGGGCAGATGTGGGGAAGATACAAAGTATGATTATACAGTTTCAACAAACACCCGACCCGACCGGAAAGGGAATTGAAACAAGATGCTAGTTAGTCTAGCGATCCAATTTTATAGTGGCTTCATTTAATATTGTCGTTGACACAGCTCACTGCATCATTTGAAAGCACCGCATCTGAGAGTCGAGTCTAAAGAGCGACAGCAACCTTCGGACGCACGATCAGAAGATTGTTACAACAGATAGATCAGCAGAAAGCGCACACACGAATGGACATCAGACCCGAGATCAGCGAATGGCTGAGAAGGGAGCGAAGAACACGCTCGCGAGAGCAATGACGATAACTATCATAAAAGGGACAATACAGTAGTCGACGGAGCCCGGGAATACGAATATGGTGTGCTTAATTGGGGATGCCTATGACACGCAGGATATACGGCTAACACGGATGAAATGGTCCAAGTTCCCTTGTGGTCATTTTCCTTTCTTCGATCAGACGGTTTTTTTCTTATGAAGTGTTTCGGAATGCACTCACGGATGATGTGTCGTTTTGATGGTAGCGTCAAGTTTCGTTTAGCATGCACAAGATCGACTGTTCAATCTAGAGTCCCATGGATCCCCGGACCATACCAACCACGTCCAGCGCGTTATTCATAATCCGCTCGATCGATCCTTCTTCTTCCGTGAGTCGAAGCCTTGTCCACCGAGGTGGTATAGACGGAAGTAATTGCAAACTGTTCCAAATCGTCAGCGTTTCCCGAGCGTTAGGACGGTTCTTTGGGTTTGACTTCGTCATTAAACGAGCTAGATCACCCAAGACTTCCAAGCCTTTAAAATCCTGCTGGAAAACGTGAGCTCTGAGATAGAGTTAAAAGAGGTACGGGAATCGCACGTCCACTATCTTCGTTTGATAAACATGTCCGAGGTAGTACACGTCTAGTTTGAACGGGTCATAAGGTAACCCGGAAATCTGTTCGGGAGCTTGTATTCGGCCCAGCTTTCCAGTGACGAGACGTTCGTGTTGTCCTGGGGTGAATTGCGTAGATAACCCAAAATCGATGAAATAATATTTGATCTCGACTTCAGAGCGCATGCGACTGAGACAGAGATTATCTCTGCCATCGCGAGCTAGCCAGGTACTCATTGGATGCCAACCATCTTTGTATAGATTGGAACCGTCCATTAAAATATTCTCAGCTGCACAATCACTACATACTTGATGATCAGTACCCCATTGGAAACGCGAAATATACCTACCGGTGTGCCACATTTTGTTCGTGCATGTACACGAGACCCTGGCCACGATACTCAACAAACATACGAGTGAGAGAGTAAGGTTCCTGACCTCCAGCGTCTGGTTCACAAAATCGACGACCTCTCCGGATGTCGTAAAGTTCGGTTCATTGAACGGTCGAAGAACGGGCATTACGATGTATTGAAACCATGGATCCCGATCGTCGGGGAAGATGGTGAGTGTAGGAACACAATGGTTCCTTCCATCTCCGCGACCCTCTGGAGAGCCTAGACTTGAAGCTATCTTGACTTCATGAGGATGAGTCCTTGAGTCGACTCTTTTAATGAAGACATCCTTTCCGTCCTTTCGATCCTCTGTAGCATCAAGAAGATCATCTTTCTAGCGCAGGCGCGTGAGCCTGTGGTGTATCGGAGTATGGAGATGCGACCGACCCACTGGACGATATTATCTTCGAAGAGCTCAAGCAGGGGGTCCACTTTGAATCTCCAAGAAGGTTGCCACTTGGGATGATAACGCGGCCGAAGGATGTACCCCTTATTTTTGAAAAAATAATATCTATCCCTCCAAAAGATCTCTTGATCTTCCAACTTGCCGGGGGCGTAATCGGAAGATGCAGAATTCATGAACGAACGAGAGTCCAACCCAAGAAAGAAACACAGCCACAATGATCAAACCGCTGGTCTGCCAGTGCTTACTCTAGCACGCTTACGTTTGACTTGGTGGTCGACTTTTGCGCGTGTTCTCGAGGCCGTGATGTCGCCTGGAGGCTAAAGGAACTTTGAAACGTGTCCTACACAGGATGCTGAACACTCTTATAAAAAATCTGCACACAGTTATCGTGCCCCTTGATTTGTTTCACAAATTACGATGACCTCCAGCACGTTCTCCTACTTCTCTAGTGTATTTGGATTCATCGTAGCCGCCATCTCACTACTCGCGTTCCTTATCAATATTTGCCGCTCCCACCTTCCTAGCAACAAGATCAAAGTGTTGGAGGCTCTGTTGGACGAAACAGAGAGATACTTCAAAGAAGCTGTCGAAGGCGGCCTCCTGACAGAACTCCCTTTTGTTCATCGGACTGAGCGCCGTCTTGCAACGTGAATCCCTTCCGTGCACTGTCCTGGCCTTGCAGTGACCTTGCACCTACAGACTGAGGTCACGGACATATGATTTACGATCTCGTGCATACGGTGCTACCAACCTACATCAAGACTATGTCGAATTTTACCGAGGTACTTCAACAGCAATTGGAACAGCATGTCAAACCCTCAAAAAGCTAAGAGCTCAAGTGATCGTTAGTATGCTCACCTTTGTGAGTTTCAGTCGCATTCTGACTCAGATCCCAGACATCCAGTGAGAAGGGACGCCGTAGACTCATGGAGGTGCACTCAGTTGTCCACTGCACCGCACCGCCCACTCCGCCCATCTACTCAGGGGGTGAGCACCGTTCAGTACATACACACGAGCTACCTCGTCCGCGTTCGTGTCCTCCGGCACTTGCAGCATGGAAACCAGATGATATGCGACATACCTTCACTCAAAACAGCGAGTCCCTTGAGGTATTATTCGTGGCGAGCAATCAGCTGACCACGGATGTGCACAGATCCATTCTGCGACCCCACGCGAAGTGACTCGGACGTATGAACAGCTGACGCGCAGACTTGTGCATCAACCGTACATACGTCGGTCACCCTCTCGCCTGGAGCTTGAGCGTTGTGGATCCCAAGATCGTTGGTGATGGCGACCACTACGTGCGTTAGACGGACCCTTCTGAGCATCTTTCCCTTCCCGACATGTATTTATATACCATGTCCCTTTTTCATAACTTTCCCTTATAGATAGAGTATGTCTTGCTTCGAGGGAATATGTAGAATTGTTCTCGGTCTTTGAATGTTCGGGTGTGGTGTATGATGGTCGGGCATGATTATACAGTTTTCCGATCGGTCATGACGCGCATGATACACCCCGTCCCCGCAATCTCTGTCAACTACCTGACCCAACCCACTCAGAACATGAGACAACAGACACCGCACCTTTTCATGCCACCCAAGCAACACGCTCCCGCTGACATTGCCCCATCCCCTTGTAGATATACTGGATCAACGTGTCTTGTTCGTCTTGGGAGAGCGATCGGGGGACGTCTGTTGATTTAGTGCTGTTGAGGACGGAGACGAGGACTCGGGCGGGTTCGTGTGTAAGTATGCAAGGTATGTCTTGCTTAGATAAGTCCTCCGTATAAGGCAACTCCACGTTGAAACTTTCGCACGCTGAGGTATGGCGTTATCATGGCGAATGCGTCCACGGTCAGTCCTTCCGACAGTCCGACACCCTCAGCAACCAATGGGCGAGCAATTTCACCGTGGAACTGCAAAAGCCGGTAAAATGGATTTCCCCGGACTACTCCATCCGAGGGCACAGGAAATTCTCAACTGTTGAACCTGTTTCACCCCGACCATGACGACTGGCAATGTCCACCATAGTCATGATCGTGGACCAAGGACGTCTGTTCAGCCTGTTGAGCTCGTAGCAGACTTGTGGCTTATCATTATGAGCCTGTTGTCGCCGTCCGATGTCGTGCGCTTGAGCCTCGTGAGTGACTCCACCATAATGATTGACGCCGAGGGACTGACAGGCAAGCTGGATCAGACGTGTAAGACGCTCTTCGAGTACTCTCAGTGTCACCCCGTTTGGTACGGTGCCCTCCTCAAACACCATTTCTTACCCAAGAGTTACCCACATCTCCTGGACGCCCCAACGAGGGTCATCCGGCACCAACTCACCACCACCGCACGCCTCGATGCCGCATTCTCTCAAGGCACTCTGAAGCCCGTCAGGAGCTACTCCTTTCCGCTCGACTTTCCTGGTGTGTTCCAGGGATTAAAATTCATACCCGGCAGCGACTGGCTCGTATTGCTCTTTCACAGTCGCACGCTCAATCCCGCGCGGCATTCGAATATATGTTTGTTCAAACCGCCGATGATGGAGTCGGGTACGACAGACACGACGCCCACTTCGGTGACGTTACAGAGCGAGTGGTGTTGGCTATACCTCGGTCGGCGAGGTGGTCCGTACAAGTCATCACGAGGAGACGATCTCATGCTTTTGCGGACGTTTACCAAGAACGAGTGGGCTCATGTTCTATCCAGTCTTATCATAAACCTATTGATAGGAGATTATGTACAGACGGAGGTTTGCGATTTGCCACCTAAATACGAAGACACCGTCAGTCAAGATTACATTTATGGCCCATACCACGTTACGGACGAGGAATCATATCGCCGCTGGGGACTATCTTGTCTATGGGTGGATTACAGATGACCGCCAGCACATGCTCCGAATCATGAAGCTTAACGAAGACTATACCAAGCTAACCAAGGATGTGATTGCAGAGATCGACTGCCCTCCGCAGGGGCCTATCGGGAGGTTGATGGTAATTTTGGTTACTCGCAAGATATTACTATCATTTACCATTCCACTTCAAGTTGCACTACGACTTGAGGCTATCTGGGGAGCAACCCAGGTTACTGCTCGTAACTACGCGATTGATGGCCGCGTATGATATTTCCGATGATGCCTTGACATCCGGATGCCAGTCTTCACCATTGAAACTACAAACGGTGTGGAAGTATGTTCCCGAAGATATTTCTTTCGGCCGAATACTACGCGTCTTTCGCGAGAGCGCCATCGTGACGCTGTATGAAGGCAAGGTCAGGTTCATCTACCCAGAAATGGACACTCCAGAACCCAATGCAAAGACGATAGCCACCTACGAAGTACGTGATAGCCCTTTGTTTCCCTGCCGGCAGGGGGTTTTTACTCACATCGCCGCACTCAGTTCTCCTCCCCGACACCGTATAGTATCAAACATCCAGCAGTCTTTACCTCACAGCGAATATTCTGGTCTCTGTGTTTTCCCCATTCACTGCCTGCCTCGGTGGGTTCGAAACATCTCATCGAAACAGCAATGGTTCCTGTCCCAAGTAACTCCAAGGGCAAAATCGACAGGATACTCGTCGATCACGACGAGCTGGCTCCCGAAACGGGCAGTCTAGCGTGTGATCCACAAGACTGGGATGAGTTGTCGGGGAAGCTGTGTGTACGGTACGTGGGAAGCAGATTTCCGCACGACTATTCTTGGCGAAAACCGACCGGGCGTATCACTATCCTGGGGATGGTGTAGCGACCAACGTTGCACATCGTTGTCTCCTTAATTGATTCCCATATGCCTTTTTTGATTTTGTGGTCATGACGAGCGTGTTTGATATGTAGGAGTACCAGGACTCATCGTCAGAGTGGTGGGTCTTGTGGATTTAATTTATCGCTTGGTTTTGCATACTCTGCACCGGTCGATCAAGCCTCCTGCACTAGGAACATATAGTTAGGTTGAAATTTCGGGTGACACTGCTACGGTTACTTAGTGTCATCCTGCCTGCTGAGACTATCGAGCACAGTTCCTGGACTAAACTATGGGCAAGTTCAAGAGGACATTCTAAACTCTCTGCTTATTGACATCCGATGGTAGTATCCCTGGGAGATCGAGGGAGACAAGGTTACCAGTGATTTAACATGATCGAACTGCGTAACATCAGATAACTCTGCACTCACTAAACCTAGTGGTGCTCGCATAGATGACCCCGCGATGGCAGGGATGCAAACAAACTATTCACAATCACGGAAGCCACAACAGATGATCGTTGTGAGATGAGACACTCGGACTCATGTCAGCTTTGGCTGACATTGGGATCACCTTTGAAGCAACTCTCCCACACCAAACTTGAATATTGAATCCCGCTGTCGCCATCAAGGTCAATGCTCTGAGCCTCTAGGGAGGTGCCAAACCTAACGGGACGATTCCGTCCAGAGCGAGATCCCTGTCTAGCTCGCTGCCAAGACGAGAACAAGACATGTGGCCTCTGGATTCTTTTACCTGTCGTCGACAACGCTGGACGGAAGAATTGGCTCAGGGGGAGAGAAGCAACGAGCAACGCGGAACAATCACTTTGTATCGTTGTTTAGCCTCCGGTGTTCGTTGTGAGAGTGCGCCGCAAAGGTCAACACGTAACTTGAATCATAAAAATAACTTGGTACCACCTGGTGGAATGCGTTAGCGGACAAGTGGGGAAGAAGACGACGAGGCGAACGCACTCGATCGTATTGCATTGATACAGTTAAAGAAGAGAGCTTTTCCTAGGCTGAGACGGCAATCAAGGCAGGCTTGGATTCCTCGTGGAGCGTGAGCTGGTCGAGGGCATCCTCAAAATGATCGTCGTCCGAGTGAGACTCCTCCTCCTCCTCCTCCTCCTCACTTTCCCCTGTCTGTGACTCATCGTCCAGAGGTTCGTCTTCAAAATCGAGCTGTCAAAGGGATGGATGAATGAACGCCGGATTCAGCCAAAGCACATTTGCGTACGGGGTCGTAAATGACGCGGATGATCAAGCTACAGCTGGGGCAGGTCGCGATGTCCTCGTAATTTGCAAGTTGCTTCCGAGAGATCTCGAAACGATCGCCGCACGGGCAAGGATAGTGGTAGACACCCTTGGCTTCGTCCCAGCTCATGTCGTCGATCTCGATCTCGTCGTAGTACGCGCCCATCGTGACAATGAAAGACGAGGCGATGGTCGTCTGCAACAAAATTTCTGCGAGAGGTAGATCCGTGCGTTGATCTGAGTCAGCACGCCGGGTGGCTGTGACGGGGTTGCTTACTTAGATCTTGTCACCTCTCTCAAAGCGGTGCACCCTCCCAAACACTTACTTCTCTTTCTCTGGAGCGGCACAATGGTATCTGGCAACCGCCTGAGCTGGTCCCGAGATGCACGGCGCAAGGCGCGATACTCCGCCGCTCAAGAGGCACTCAGCTTCAATCCAGTATACAATTGCAGTCTATGTAATTCGCCTGAGGGAGGTTTACGCCACTCTGCAGGAGGAAATCCATTTACGGAGACTCAGCAACACCATGAGTACTGTCACAGGGACTAGACTGATACGCGCATTACCCACTTAAACCCCCTGGTGGTTGTTATTGGACTTAACCCGCGACTCATGACATGCGCCAGCATAGGTTATCCGCGTCCTTCTGAGGCGTCGGCCAGTAGAACGTGCCAGTTTCGAAGAATTCTTCAAATGCGAAGCCCTCGCGAAATCCAAGTTTCCTCGCCCAGCCCTTGAACCTCCATCGCGGACGACCACGATCGCCACTGTTCCCAGTATGCAAACTGAAGAAGAAGAAGCACCTATTGGTAAAATCCCAGAGCATCACAAGGTAATTCCTCCAGAGGTGCTCGATCCCAAGGCTCTGATCCCGCCCAGCAAGTTTCATTTTCGGAGAAGGGAGACGATATCGGAGGACACGGTCGCAGCGGCCATTCCCGGTCCATCTTCTCGAAGGTAATATATGCCATGATCGCAGGAAGAACGGGAAAAGAGAGTGCGCACGAGGGTGAACTTGAAGTGGACAACAGCTCCAAGTGCGCTGGGGACGAGGCATGGGGTTTTTATGCTGGTCGCATCGCCAAGGGCACGAGTCAGAACGCTACCAGTAGTACGTCAAAATGCAAGAACGTAGTGTGTAGTACTTACCTTATTTCCACCACGGGGAAATGATCACCTCAAATCCGACGCGATCGACGATCGTAACCTGTCCAATGAGTCAGAACGTACATGAGTTCGGGGACAATCACCTGGCAACTCTAGGGTACCGAACGATCACGGTGAGTCAGGTCTTCAGACGCGAACTTCACCATAATGCCCGCCGTTACTGCAGTTTTTTTACAAAGGAGCCCAAAACTCATGACCAAATTCGGTGTGACAAGCGAGGGTAAACAACATCATACATAACCTATCATCATGCACAAGTATCTAGTTACGAGTATGAGGCACGGAGTGTATAGAGTTAGCGAAAATGAAACAGTGACCTAAGCTATCAGAATGTCTAACGACGAGCTCGCTTACTCGTGCGTACTTGGGCGTCCCCTTTGCGCTTCGCCGGAATACTAGCTGCCCCAAGGTTTTGCTGGACATGCTGCAGATCGGGCTTTGGCTCCTCCATCTCGAAGAACGCGTCGAGCAAGATAGTTCTGAGAACGTCGTGGG
>JBBPNB010000331.1:0-22041 GCA_038090635.1 Rubroboletus satanas
CTGACTTTGCATGCATTCTTTATGCGCACTTACTTTTGTAGATATCCGACGGATCTTTAGCTTTATTCTCGCTTTCCAGACTGTCATCTCCTGACATGTTCCTATCATTTATAGTCGTCAATGAAGGGGAAATGAACTACCAGCCCTTGCTGGCATGACGGGTGTCTGAAAAAACGTGGGTGCTTTGTGAAACACGCGATATGTGGGCGCGTATCAAGGTCTGGCAGGGCTGGTTGGTTGCAGTCCGCAGTCGTGCGGACAGCGCTGGCTGGGCGGGCCCACGTTGTGAGAGGGTCAGGCTGTTGGAATCATTGATCCTGACTTGGTCACAAGCGGAGTGGGACCAGGAATGGGGATGTCAAGCAGGTCAGGTAGGTGAGACTGGGGTTCTTTGTTGAGCCTAAAGTTGGTATTGACGTTGACGTTGACGTGGGCCATGTCAAAGATTTAATACTCTTGCGTGACAACCGAATCACGGCCTCCCGTCGCAGCTGCAACAATGGCGCCTGGCCTCAAGTTCTTGTTTCCGCCAACATCAGAGCTCGATATGCAGTACGACGGCAGTCTGTCTGACGAGCTCGTCGATGGGGGGTGGACCAACTTGAAGGCAAGTGTTTAATTCGCCCTCGTCGTGTTCCTATCCATCCGAGCTGTCCCACGAAGAACAACTGCCCGGTCGATTTAACCACCTGGCACCGTTTATTTTGTGTGCTCGTCGCGGTGTTGGGTGATACACCCTGAAATACACCTTCCGCACCGTTCCTTCGTGCGGTGGCTATTCGCGGGTCCACTGCCTCTGATGATGCCAACAACTCTTCCATTCATATCTGACTCGTCTCTTGCCAGCTTCACCACCACCGTCCCACCACCAGCTCTCGCCATTCCCCATCCATCCCCTCCTCCTTTGACATGCCCCTCTCCCTCTCCCCCCAGTCTTGGCTCCCCCATGCGACCAACGCGAGCAATGCTACGCTCATCACTGCACCCACTCCAAGCTCAAAAATGAAAGACAAAGACCGCTCGGTCGGTCATGCAGACCCGAGCCCTTCGGGTTCCCAGTGCAGATACGGTTACAGTGAGTGTCTACTTCTGTCTCCGTTTCGAGCGAGCCTGCGGGATCGGCGCGGAGGCAATAGCTGCAGAGGCTCATGCTCATGTTCTATCGTCTCACGCGTCGGCGAACGCACCCGCACGATGACAGAGCAGACATCCAGTATCTCCGATCCTAGTTTCCCCGGGACTCACTCAATGCTCACTCCTCCTCCCCTTTTCTGTAAAGACGCCGATAACCTTGGCTCCAAGTGTTCCGATTCATCCCCCTCGGCCACTACGTACGACTCTTCTTCACCTTCTGTTTCCCTGCGTTCGCACTTTCAGCAATACTCGTCCCTTCCGTCCAGGCATCGTACGAGCTTCCTGTCAGCTGCCTCCGACGCTCTCGGTCTTCGTAAGAAAATTGGTTCTGTCTCTCGAAAGAAACCAAGCTTTCACTCCGTACCCCACACGAATAACATCATGCCAGGGGTCATCGAAATTAATGCCCGTAACAATACAACAGTCACTGCAACGGATAGTGGTACAACTGCACACAAAGACTGCGAGCATGAGGAGCGCGAACGGCTGCGGGATGTAGCCGCGCAGTCGATTGGGCTCGATCCGGAGCTTCTGCACCACTCATGCAAGTCGGCGGGTCGCTCATCGCTGGATTCTCCTCAAAGTCCGCCCCAACCTGCACGCATACCGCCGTTTCCTGCAACATTGGCTGCACTCCGCCCTTTCACAGAATTTTCTGCGACATTACCCAAGTTTGTTCCGCCCACTTCATTGCTCGTCTACGCACTTGCAAAACAGTGGAAACCCCGTACTATCGTGCTCACATCACACCCCGTGAGTCAGAAGACCCACGTCCATCTGTTTAAAGGCGCTTCAAAAGATGAGAACGAGATTGAGAGATTAGAAGTCACTGAAGATAGTGTCATTTTTGTTGCTGAAGAAGCGATCGGTGGGAGAGGTCACGTGGTCAAAGTCGCCGGAAAGGACGTCTCTACAAAACGAACTGGGCCAGTTGGAGGCCCAGAGAGTCACTCGCGTCTCATGTGGTTTTTGCAGATCACGGACCCTGCAGAGTCGCAGCGTTGGATCGCGGCGATCAAGAGCGCGGTATTGACCCAGAGGTATAGCTTGTTGAGCTTTGCGGTTACCCGGAGTTCTAACAGGTGGCATAGGGCTGTGCGTGCTGGTCTCGATATTCCGGCGCGGATGGATGGAGGAAATGAGCCAAAGGGCGATATGGATGTCATGCTCTCAATGCGTCTGCAGGGAATTATACCAACCCATCCCTCGACTGCCATTTCGCCCCCGTCACCGCCAATACCGACCTCGCCTTCCCCTACTCCATCGCTTCGTTCCCTGAGGATAAACATCCCGTCGTCGCCATCACCCACCACTGCCATGAAAGGAATTTTCTCAGGAACGCGGCCCCGTTCACCTTCCGTTGAAGGCTCACCTCCCCTTGCCTATCCACCTGGGCATGCGGAAGACTCCTTTGGTGTAGCGGGCACCAGCCTTCTTACCATGCTCCGCACCAAATCTTCCGCGGATTCCAGTTCTTCACCCTCTCAGTCATTGACTCTGCCTCTTCCACACGTGCCGGGACAAGGTTCGCCGGCTCCGAGTCTGCGTTCGAACAACGCACCGGTTGTCATCACTGCATCAGATTTAAAGATATCAAAGGAGCGCGATGCACCGGAGTTATCGATTACCGTTCCAGAGGCCAGTTCTTCCAGTACACTCCCAGGCTCAAACACCCCGCCTACTCCTTCCCTCTCACGCCAAGGCACATTGACGCTGTCTCTCCAGCCCCCTCCCAGGAAATGCAGGCATGCTGTCGCGACTATTCCCGCCGCGTTTCTGCACGAGCCGCGGGGAATGTACAAGCAAGCTGGTGGTAATCGCAGCGTTGCAGGGAACTTTGGAATCCCGTCGAGGGACTCTGGTGATCTTACGCCGAGGGGAACTTCGCCCGTGCCCATCGACTCGTCTAGCTTTTTAGGTGGACAGCCAGGGTCTTTCTCTCCGAACTCGGGCTTCGAGGCGCCGTCCTCTTGTGTTGGTGAAGCGCATGGTGGCGAACAGAACGATGAGGTGACACCGATTCTGTTGGGAGACGGGATTGTCATTTCTTCATCCCCTGGGGGTGGGTCCGTATCAACGGATAAGCTAGTGCAAAGTACTGCTGTCACCAAAAGATGGTCTCGCCAAGGTGTTCCACTTCCGAAGCAGCTCACGCCACCCTCGGGACCCCCGCCCTCCATTCCGTCTTCATCGGAGAAAAACCATCGCACATCAGTGGAATCGAGCATATCTATACCGGCCACTTACACCGCTGATCGTTCCTCCAGTAGTTCATCTCCCCGCTCTCAGGCCCGGATCAGCCCCAGGAGTGGTTCCTCGTTGTCGCCCACATTTTGGAAACGTGCCTCTAGTTCCTCGACGTATAGCGCTAGTTCAACAAGTACCTCTAATTCGCGAGGTCCGTCTCAGAGACCAGTGCCCTTTCGTGGCGAGTCTTTCCCATCATCATTGGGATCGGTTGTTGGTAACGGGGCGTCTTCGAGGCCGATGTCGATGTCAGTTCTTGGCTCGTCACGTGTAGCGCACATTGGAACAGCTAAACGGCGTTCAATGCCGCCACCGCGACCAGCACCCAATTTTGCCCCCCCTCCTGCCCCGACGGTTCAGGGATCTGCGTCGGGGCCTGCTCCCTTGACAACGCCTGCTCCTGCGCCGCAAAAGTCTTTCAGAAGCTCTGTTGCACAGCGTGCCCTGCGGCTCTCATTGACCTCACCTAAGCCACCTCCTTCGTCCGCTCTTCCCCCTCGACCCGACGAAGCTGCATTTGTTCAGGGCCATCGCCGGAGCTCAAGTACTGGAACGCCGGATCTTCATCCCGTTCCCGTGTCATCGTCGCGTGCAACCTCGGCCCTCTCAGGAAATTATCCCATCCAACCGACCTCTCCTCCCCCAAGAAGCCTATCCCTCAGACAACGTTTGCGTATTCTGAGCACCCCTCCCGCTTCGTGTTCTCCCGTTCAATCTCCTTCCTCTTTGATGCCTTCCGTCCAGGTTAGTACACTGGATCTCAGCGATGACATCGACGACGACCCTCCCACGCCTTATTTCCAGTCTCTCCAATCGTTTGGGCTTGGTGAGCATATCATAACGCGGCAAAACGATCCAAGCTTCCTCCAGCTTGAAACGCCCGCCACGCCGACGACTCCCAAACCTCCACCTCGTAGCCCCCACCGGTCGATGCTACCTTCATCGAGTACGATGAACGGCTTGAGAATCCCGCTGCTTGAGCTAGACCACGACTTTGTAGCTCTTTCCCCTCCCCCCTGTCGGAGGGGCTCCAAGCCCCATATAGTCACGGTAACACGACCAGAAAAATTTGAAGTTGAAGGGTCTGCGTCTGCGTCTGCGTTTGCGGAGCCAGAAGAGAGTCAGCTGGTAGCATTTTCTCGACGCGGATCAGAGGTTTCGCTTGGCTTCGTGACGACGTGATATATTGCAATACTTCACTGCTAATTTCTTGCATCTTGAAATTACCATCATGAGCACCCTTTGCCCGTTTCCACGACACCTGCCTACAGTGGATGAGTTGAAACGACGCAATTGCAAAAGGAGGTAATATTAAGTGACACAGATACACCTACAGAACGTAATCGACATATATGAGACCAAAGAAGACGATACATCATGCAAAGTTATTCTCCACATCTGCGCTATCTTCACCCTGCTCCAAGTTCGCGAACTGCAAGGCGGTATATGAGCAAGTTCCGTCAAGAAGTGAAATGTCAACTCACAGTCAAGAATGCAGCAGGCCGGTGTTCCTCCGCCCAGAAGAGAAGTGGTGTATCCAGAGTCATACTGTACGGCAAGTTGGGTGACCACAACTGAGTAAGGCCAATACCGTAGTTCCAGACCTTGCCCTCGGGCACGAGGGTCATACCGAAGATACGATCTGAGAGCAAAAGCTGGACACGCTCGGACATGTTAGGGTTGAAACCCGGTGGATTAGCTGAATTGTCCATATTTTTGCGACCCCACTCGAATCCACCGACAGTCAACGAATGAGCAGACAGAGAGACGGATCCGGGAGTGAACGAAGCCGCAATACAGATCGTCGATGATCCAAATTCGGGGTGGTCTGCCATAAGCTTCGCTTGTGTGGTAACATCCGTAGGCGATAGATGGTTGAGCTCGAGCGCTTGGGTCTTGATCCATCCCAAAGGCTCGAGATCTTTCAGTAAGAAATCGTCCTGGGGAAGCTGAGCTGGCAGTTCAACGTTGTTATTGCTGCCGCGTTGGGGTATCCAAGCTACTGCTTTGATCTCCTTGACTTGTTTGTTGTCTGATGGAGAGACACCATACACGAGGGCGGCAACCTGGGTCCGCAAGTCCGCGGCGGTGATGAAAGCGCGTAGGATGTTCTTTGGTAGCACGTATGTATACGAAGCGGCGTCGTCTTTCACGTCGTCGTTAGACACATAGATATGTTGAAGACGAAGTGGGAGATGAGTTGCGGAGATGGCACGGACGCGCCAGTCAGATTTACTGCTGAATACCTGCTGCTCGTAGCTCGTCGCTGCAGTAATATCAAGTCATTCAGCGCAGGACGCGCGGAGTTACTAAAATTCACTTACTTGTAACCGTCTGGATGGTGTCACCATGAATGTTGGTCGTTTGGCTAATATCAAAATGAGCGGAACATCCAATAACTATTTCGATAGCAACTCACGTTTGGACAGCCGTGACCTGCCCCTGAGCTTCAGTGCCCTTCTCCAATTCCGCCATTTGTTGGCGTTGTACAGAGGGAGCAACAATCTCTTGTCCAAGAATGATGTCGCGGATCTCACTGGCCGTCAACGACGCAATATTGACACTGTTACGTTTGCCGAAGTCCTTTGATCAGAAGGGTGAGATATCACGGAAAACTACAAATGGGTAATGATGTTGCTCACAGCCAGGATGAGGTCCTTCATGGCAACCTCAACCTTGATCCATTCGTCATCCGTCAAAGTTGGCCAAACAAAATGGGGTTCCGTAATCGTGGACTTGTTGGGCTGAAGAATAATCTTCGCCTTTTCATTATTGACGTGTAGTCCACGTAAGAGGAGGATAAGACGAGAAAAAGCAGTGTAGCTAGAGATGGATTTCAACCAGTCGTCTATTGGAGATGTAAGATCAGTATCATCAATAGGAAATTGGACACACCATATAGACTGAAGAGCACCATTTGCGGCTGTGTAGCACGCTGCACAAGGTATATGGTTAGTTCAAGGGTTGCCGAAACGACCTAAAACACTTACAAGGATCAAATCACCAAACTTTTCCATCTTCATACATGCTTGGAAGGGAAGTTGCAGCTCACTGCCCTTAATGACGATGTTTGGGAAATCTAACAAATGCACCTCGAGAGGATCTGGGAAACGAGGTAAGTAAAGTTTGCGGAGATGGTATATGGTACTCACCCAACATTCCCTTGCGAGTGACAATCACCTGCTTGGGTTGTTCTTCAACAGGCAAAGAGCGGACTAGGGCGGCTACTTCTTCGGCTGTCTTCCATTTCGCGAGCTGACCTAAACGCTTTTGACCGGCCCAGACGCTGGTGTGGATGATTTTCAAGAAAAGTTGCCCTGATCGTGGATTAAAGATAAAGATGGCCCCGTCTGACAGAAAATAAGCATTCATTGCGCTAAAAGTAAGAGCCGACTACTTACTAATGGGTTTGGTAGTCAAGTTACCCTCGAAAGTCTTGTGAATCGTGACGCGATAGACATTTGTGTCGTCAACGAACCCTATATCAAAGGTGAGCAGCGTTTGATGCACCAAATTCGGTGCGCGTACAGATGATCTGGTTCGAGAACAGTTCTGAGTAATTCTGACTGTTCAAATACGGTTCCGTTGGCTCTGAGGAGTATAGCTGGAGACCTTTGCGTATGCGCTCGCGCAAGACATGACAAGCGGGATTTGCCTTCATGATCTTGGCCATAGCTTGTTGAATGAGAGGCTTCATGCCAGGGAACCAATTGCCGTATGCCGACCACAAATTGTACGCCAGGTCCATGCCGATCATGACACCAGTAGGAGATGGATAAATGCTCATCGAGTCGGATACCTGACCAATACATGAGATCCAAAAGCCATGCAATGCGCAATCAATAACTACTTACGTAGTCCAAGAATTTTGCGCGCGTATACCGCTCGATATCATGCGAATCAAAGTCACCCCATCGAAGCTGTACATCGATCCAATACTTGTTACTTGTAGTGCCGTCCAGGACATCTTTGTTCTGTACCGAGAAATGAGCCATCGCGTAGCCTTTCGGGCAGGAAGAACTCACATCGGTCACAAGGGATGGGCGGGTGATGTTCCACTTGTACGCAGAGAACAGCAGGATGTCGGCGCATGACGAGTTCATCTTGTAACTCTTACGAGGGTGGATTGTTTCCTTCTGAACTGTCTCGATCTGCAAAGGTTCGAGCTCCTGGTCGAATACCTGACACAGGTCCATAACCACACTCTCATGAACTACAGATTGCCATTTAAGTGAACTCAGCTCTGAAGGCACAATGCGAACTTACTCTTCTGCCACAAATGAGCACGGAAGATCTGGATTAAACTGATCTTAAGTGTAGGGATCTTGCCGTGCATGAAGATACCGGTCAAGTCAAGTTGAACCTGGAAACCAACGTAAACGTTTGCGCGGTTAATCGTTGGGCTCCACCATAGTGTGAATCGACGGTTTGGAATTTGGTTTAGACCAGATCGCTGGGCATTCGTGAGCTTCTTGTATCGCATAGACTCCTCGAAGCCAGACGCTTTCTCCCAGAAAAGACCCTCCCAAGTAGGGAAGTAGGTGCCCTTGAACAGCGTGTGCTCGAGAATTCCTTCGACACCACCAAGAGCAGCAATAACATCGACCCGGTAATTGTTGAGTTGCCATAGCTTTCCGTCATGCCTCTGCGAAGTCCACCAGAAGGGATTACTGTAGATAGTTAGTTGAGTGTGAGTAATGGGAGAGGGCAACGTACTGTTTCAATAGCTGATACTGCTTCCAGTCAGTACGCACACGCCAACCACGATCATAGGCCAAACTTGAGGAGAGCGATCAGTGTGGAACGAGGACTGCATTTTTGTATGACTTACGTATGCCGATCCTTCTGAAATAACGTGTTAATGCGAGGAATACCTCTGTCCCAACTATCTTCGAGATCCTCTAGAGTCAGACGACGGTTCTGTGCGTTTGCCTCCTTTCGTTTCATAGAGTATTCCGACCAAACGCGTGCAGAATCCAAGAACTCAGCTTCCCATGGCTGGAGATAGCGATACAAGTTGGGAATAAGTTGATCTTCCTCGTGAGACATACCGGCACGGAAGTGCGTGACCCCGACGTCAGTCTGCTTTGACCAACGAAGATCACTTTGAGGAATCAGAACATGACCCATGGACAACATTCCGAGACCGCCGAGTTCCTTGGGTGTGTAGAACACAACCGGGGGGAAACGTGAGGGCATTTTACTGTTCAGGCCAATTTTAACCCGCGTTTGGATCTTGTTCTCTGCCTTCACCAACGCGTCAAGTAACTCATTCGTGTGAATAACTGCCTCTCGATAGTAGGTCATGAGACCAATAAGGGCAGTGTTCCACTTGTTAACGATCTTGGAGAAAGTTGTGGAACCGGAACTCATCAACACTTGTCGGATGCGATTGTTGAATTGCTGGACACCTGCGAGAAAACCAACTTCAGTTTTCCAAAGGAAGAATTATAACCCAACGCACCTTCATCTGACACGCGAAGGAAGGCCTGCGCGGTGCGCTCCTTCGTCTGCTCATTTGTGAGGTTCCAGACTGCATCTTTCAATGAGAATTGTTCTCCGCCCATCGTCCTGATCTTCGGTAATATGCGAACCTCAAACCCAGACATGGAAAACAGAAGTTGAGGATTATTTTGAGAGTAGACGCTGACAAAAGTGTCCTCCCATTCGATGGTCGTCAAAGACCTGGGCAAACTCTGCTTCACGTTCCAGAAGACAGCTCTGCCGAGGTTGACGTCGTGCTTGATGAGCCTCATTCGACAATCACGAGGCCAACAGCGTTTATTGTTGTAACCAATGACATTGTTGTTCGTCGGATCTGGGTTGGCACTCAAGTAACGTTGAATGAGATCTCGGGCCTCGTCGGCTGTGAAGCGGAAAAGTATGTGTAGTCTGTCGACGTAGCGGGAGTATAGTCGAATCGGATGTCGCGTTTCAGTAGCAGAATCGCGATATTGTAAGAAGTTGTTTGGCATCTGAGGCGGTCCAGCCATTTCGCTGGCCCTCTGAAGTCCAAGGATCAAAAGATCGAGCACGAGGCCGTAGTACTGGAAGACAAAGGCAGAGAATTGAAGACCACGGATGAGACCGTACGCATTGGTATGCGCCATGTCCTTATATGTCAAGACTGAACAGAAGACATCAGCATTAATCGCTACAACAGAAACATCGAACTTACCGGTGTTGTTCTTTGCGGTTATGTAATCTGCCAAGTTATGATCCAAGATGAGACGAAGCAGACGGTTAAGAAGCGTCAAGTCGATTTTCTCATACACCTTGGAAAAAACCGTTTCCATCATGACATTGCACTCGCCTTCACCGGTCTCCCATATGTCAGTCAAGTTATTGATCCCTTGGCACCACTTATACACTAGGAGAGGGGGCGGCTCAGTATCAGCGGGCTTAATCCAGGCGGGGAACAATCCTCTCTTGTCCGCTTCGAAGAACAAGAATTGATCAAGGTACTGCACCAAAAATCCGTCAGTGACGGAACGCAAATCAGAGGCATACTTACAGCATCAGTTATCTTCTCTACAGGCTCGATGTCGTAGCAGGGAATCAATTTGTCATAGGTGTCGAAGAACTCGATACCTGACTCTTTGAAGGCACGTTGTGTAAGAAGCAGACGTTTAATGCGCGACAAGCCTAGCTTCGCGTAAGATACTCTATCACCAAGATTGGCAAAACGTGAACTCACATTCATGAGGGTTGTCGTATGCTTGCTCAATAAGAGCGAGTTCCTCACGCTGTGACTGATTGAGTCGCCCTTTGACCGAATAAGCCTCCTTCAACTTCTCGAGGGCTAAGACCAAAAGTTTGGTATCATGCTTGTACGATAGGGGTCTATATCCGCGACGTGAGATGCAACCTCAAATCCATAAGGAGTGACTTACGGGAATGGAATAGGGGCAAACTTGCGACTTTCCAGCCAATGAACAGTCGCGGTGTATATGGCAACAGCTTCTTCGGCACTGATGTAAGGACCATCCTTGAGGTAACCATGCTGTCGTTCCTGTTCAGCCTTGAGGTAGAGACCTAACGCACTGTCAGAGTAACCATAAGATGAGACAATGCACTACTTACGAGTGAGCCGACCCAAATTTTTCTTCACAACTGCCTTGTCGACTGTGGCACCACGTCGGATGCGTTCGCGGTTGTAGTGAGCAACACTGGAAGTCATGCATTTATGAAAGTCGTTCACCACCTAGAAAATCAAGACCTACGAGCACCACCAATCGGCCTTACTCTTGATGTACCGTAGAATAATATTTTCAATAGCGGTCGGCATTCCTGGGACTTTCCAAGGAATGTTTGCCTTCCAACACCGCCAAGCTTCGGACAAGTGCTGTAGAATTGTCTTGGCCTTGTTCTGCTTGATGGACTCCGGCATCATGTCCAAGATATCATGCATAACAGCCGCACGGAGCTCGAGGTCATAGTGCGACTCTACGCGCTGTTTCGTTACAGTTTTCGCGATACCCTTGCTATTACGACCCTCAAACTGACGAGCAAGAAGGTTTCCCAGCCAACGTTCAAGAAGGGGGACAATACCACGCATGAAGAAGAGCCAGACTCGCCAACCAGGTGCCCAGAAACCGCACCCAGGCCCTTTGCCGACAGGACCTGTGTTGAAGCGATAGTAGATCAAGTGCTTCAGGTCCTTGGTCATGCGTACTTGTCTCATCAACTAAGATGATAAATTAGCCAACAAAGAAATGGCGGAGTCGTGACAACTGACCTTGTACTTGTAGCGGTACATACCGGTTAGGGCACCGATATGACCGAAGATATATTGCAAGGCATCAGCAAGTTGAAAAGCATCGACGTTGCCGAGCCGGAACTGGACATGCGCATCAACGACAAGCTTGGTGAGCCGCAGGATTTCACGACACAAGTGGAAAGCATTCCCAAACCGAGACTTCTTGCGCTCTTTGGTTGTGAGCGTCTTAACAGGCTTCAAGTTCATGTTATAGTCAAGGTGAAGATAATTCAGATTCTATAACACTGACGTTAACGAAGGGTTACGTTCCACATTGAAAACCTGATTACCTTGCGATGAATTAACAAATTGAGCATGTTGTAACCTTGTCTACAGACTTGCAAGCCAGCTTCAACCCAATCAAGCCTTGTCGTTTGGAAGAATTTCGTTGCCTTCAGTTGTCGGAATAGGTTCTTCTTCGTCATAGCCTTCTCTGGACGACTCTTGAGTTCGTTTAAAACATAGCACTTGAGGAGTTTCTGGTACGAGACGCGAACTTTCACGGGTTGATTGGGAGGACAGTGCTCAAGGTACCAATTCTTCACCAACGGGATGTCTTGTGCACGCCTCATTCGGCCAGACCGGCGGTTGTACGGATCAGGGGCCCACCACAAAGCAATGGCGTCCGCTGTGAGGTCATTTTCCAGAAGCTTGTCCTCCAAAAAGGGTTGCACTTCTTCAAGAAGCTCAAAGTCGTCCTCATCAGCACCGTTGGGGCCAAAAATTTTGTCCTCGTGGGGAACAAGAGGAATATTCTTGGGAGTCGCCCCTCGGAGGGAGATGGGGTTGATGAGGGGATCAAAGTAGAATGCGGGCAAGTCTGGGTCATCCGTCCGAATATAGACGTTTTTGGGTACGTGGTAGGGGGACAGGTGGACTGACCGAGGCAACGAGTTATAGAGATGAGGAAACGCAACTTTGTACTCGGTACGGATTTGATTCCGGATGATGACCTTGCCAATGTCGTTAAACTCGTTCCAATCTTCGTCGAACGCATCCATATCGCGGTAAAGCGGCTCGAATTTGGGCCCCCCCGGGATGGCCATGTTGAGCGCCTTGGCTGTGAAGAAGGACTTCTTGTCAAACAAGTAACTCGCATTACTATCCGGACGGTCCGATAATAAAGTACGTCCAAGACGGTAAAGATTCGCCATGACTGGGAGAGTGAGTGACCAATAGCGGTACGAGGAACCATTGACGGCAGGGGTATCGACAAGTGGTTTTGGATCATAAAACCAGTCGATGATTGGAGCATCTTCGTCAGAATCCAGCTCCAACTGAATTGCCTCCAAAGGCTCGACATCCAGAACGTTGTCACCATAGTCGAGGGGCGGTTCTTCATCGTCAAAGGGAGGGAAGCGCATACGCTTGAAGTGTCTACGGTCACGTTTTTCTCGGCGCATCGCAAGCCACATGGTACTCCACTGCGCATGATAAACAGGTTCGATAACGCGAGGAATTTCGTTCACAAAGGTGATGGCGCCAGTGATGTGATAGAGGACGGGGACTTCGCGAACTTGCTCCCAGGGGTACGGGATGTTTTCAAGAAGTTTCATGACAGCGTGGGGCACGTACTTGAGTGCACCAAGATGGACGCGTTTGTCGTTGCGGAACTTCCTGTTACTCATATCTCCGTGGTCCTTGATAATTTTCCGGACATGCTCGGGAGGCAGGTCCTACAACACAGGTTAGAAATGAGGGCGACGACGGACAAAAGTCGTACAGACCTGTTTGCCCATATCAACGTAGCCTCCTTTGCGTTTTTCACCGTAGCGTTTCTTTTGCATCGAAACCCATTTTTGCGATTTTTGCGCAAGCATTTCTGGAGGCATACGAGAGGAAGCTTGCTGACTGAAGCCCGGTGGTGGAGGCATGCCCGGTGGGGGAGGCGGCATGCCCGGTGGTGGTGGAACAAACGCAGCACTCATCGTCGATGTTGAGGGCGACAGAGAAAGAGCCTTGGGCTGACTAAGTGCGAGTGCCCACACTACTTTCAAGTTCCGACTCTGCAGGTAATCATGCTGTGACCTTGAGTGTACGATATGGTCCCCGGTAGATGTGCAACAGATCAGTATGTATTTACTAACACTCCGAAAGAGATGGTTGCACCTCTCGGGTCTAATGGATTCAGACCGGGTGGTTCTAACTACTACCCATCTTCTACATTTTTATCGGCGTTATGCAAATATTAGTCACATCGGGTCACACTTCCGAGTGGGCGCGGAGATTAAAACGTGTCACGGGCACACTTGAGCGTCTCATCTGCACCCCAAGAATTGCCGATTCTGCATCACTTGGTGAGCTTTATCCTTTTGTACTCGGCGGAGAGAACCCCCATAGACTAACCCATGACCTCTAGGTTTAATTTCTTGAATGCATAAGCACAATCTTTCGGAACTGGGGGTCAGATGGCCCATGCCCCTGACACTGCGTATTACAAGCACAATGTCCTATAAACTCCTGAGTATATGAATACCCACCTTGTAATCTTTCCAAGTCTGTAGTATGGTGTCCTGATAGTATCATATAACTCGAGAAAGGAGTTAGATTGTTCCCACTCCAATTGAACTGTTACTAATAGAGAAATTCAATAAGTGTTGTGTTTGAGAAACGCTTCTGAACTTCTGCACGAGTGATCTGTGGTTGCACCATGATGCTATATATACGAGAAACCGTATTCACTAGCACTCCTGCTACCTCTCAGTGCCGACTGTCTGATTGTGCGGCGACGCTATCCAAATGAATGGATTCGTCGTCATGTATATTCGGATTTCATGAAGACTGGACAAGTCTTTACTTTGCGGAAGCCTTTAGTTAGGTCATCGTGATACCGTGGAGATAGCGGCTCACCGCACATTCGCAAGATGTTCGCCATCTTGCGTGATTCGGGTCTGTATATAATGGTTCTCCCATTCGCCACGGTCACGAATAAACACACCCATCGGACAGGCAATCTCTCACCACACAACTGGCTTGGGCCGATTCAATCTGGTCACTGGCGCTTCCAATGCACGTTCGATGTACATATCTCTCCCGTCTAGTAAGAACACTCTTTTCCGAGTTCGGGTTAGGTTCTGATCACATTGTCGCTGTGGACAGCATAATTTCCGTGCTTAACGTTTGCTGTTCGCAAATGAAGCTGATAACTTGGCCAGCGGCTGTCTTTGGTCAATGTTAACAGTCGGACGATGAGCGATACGCCTTGTCACGGGTGCGCGCTTTCGACAAAATGAGGTCCCTGTGGGGGGGTGGCGTGCCCGCGTGAGATGACAGTGTTTTTTCTCGGCTTATCTGTGGAGCTAGCATGGCCTTTCGTTCCGTCTTCCTGACTTCTGGCCGTCCATCTGCGTCATTTATGGGGGTCCGCTTACTTCAGCATACTTGCTCTATCACGTTCCGCTCAATGGCCCTGGTTCACATAAAAGCAGCGCCATCAGATGTCACTCCATTACTAGCAGGAACCTCCACAGCATTTATCTCTCCCTCTTGACTATGGGCGACGCAAGCGCCACAGTCCACATTTTTGATATCAGAGACTACCAAAATGGCGCAGACAAACCCCAGTACGACCTCCGCGACATTATCGTTAGGGGTCTGAAAGCACCGTCTAACGCAAAGACATTACCCACCCTACTTCTCTACGACGAGCGCGGTCTCGGACTGTATGATAAAATCACCACAGATGCGCCAGAATACTACCTGTTTGGCGCTGAGGAGGAAATACTTCGCGGGCATGCTTCCGAAATTGTCCGAATCATGCAAAGCCGTTCGCTGGCAAGCAGTGAAGGCGCACCAGCTCATGTCTTAATGGAACTCGGCGCAGGGTGAGTCACGCCAGGTTTCCGTCATAGCTGGACCATTCTCCGCATTCGGAACATCGCTTGGGATCTCTTTTCTCTCAACAATCAATTTGGGCGTTGCTAATATGTATAACCCAGTGCCCTTAGAAAAACGTCACATATACTGCATGCCTTCGCCGGTTTGGTGTTAGGAACCTCCACCATCCCTTCTGTGACATACTTTGCACTCGATCTCGAAGAACGAGAGATCCAACGGACTCTGATTCGGTTGCGCAATTCCGACGTAGGTTCCGCTATCGAGGGAAAGATCGAGGTAAAAGGATTGCGTGGCACCTATGAAAATGGCGTCGCTTTTGTTCTCCAAGGGGGCTTACAGGAGATAGTCGATAACGGGGTCTGTGCTGATGGTGGCAGTGCGTCACTTGAACGCTATACGCTTACTCCTCGAGACCCTTCTACCGGATCATCTGTGTTCACCGGAGAAGTCACACAAGATACCGACAAGATGAAGCCACCCACTTTAGGACAACCGCCGCTTCACATTCTATTCTTAGGCTCCTCTATCGGCAATTTTTCACGAGGAGAGGATGCTCAGTTCCTTCGCTCGTTGCCATTGCGCTCTGGTTGTGGAGATACTCTCCTGCTGGGTATCGATCACGACAACGGCCGCGAGGAAATCGAGATCGCTTACAACGATCCCAAAGGTCATACCAGAAGCTTTATCATGAATGGCCTCAAGGCAGCCGGAACTGCTCTCGGTGACTCAGAACTCTTTGATCTCAGTAACTGGGAATATACCAACTCTTATGATGAAGGCAGTCGTGAGTGTATTCGAGGTATGCCAAGTCGTGGCTTCCTTGTTCACGCTTCTCTAGGTACCCACAAGGCATTCTACAATTGCCTACACCCTCACTGTATCACCATCCCAGGCGCCAACGAAGGGGTCTATTTCTCCAAAGATGAGCTCCTCAAGATCGAGATGTCCCTTAAGGTAGAAAGTCATCTATCGTCAGATCCTTCATACTCATCATCTCTAGTATTCGGAGAGCGACGCCTATACGTTGTTCACTGATGCCAACTTGCGACCTATCCAACGTTGGATGGATAGCACGTCACGCTATTCCCTGTGGTTGCTCGAGCGTCCACCATTCGTATTTCCTTTACTGTCGTCACCTGCTACACCCACCGAGGAAATCATCGGCAGAAAGTTTGGTGTTCCGAACATTCGGGATTGGGAAGACATGTGGAATGGATGGGACTTTGTTACGCTCCGGATGATTCCATCGTCCATGCTTTTCGAGAAGCCTATTGACCTCCGTCACATCTGCTTGTTTTATCTTGGTCACATTCCTACATTCTTGGATATTCATCTCTCCCGTCTGCTGCAGGAACCCCATACTCAGCCGGAGGAGTTCAAGGTCGGTTTTTATATCGCTGTTTATGGAATGACTCGTATTCATCCTCGTAACATAGTTTATTTTTGAAGTAGGTTGCCTTACGCTGTCTGCACACGACTAAATCCCTATCTATGGCTAGAGGGGTATTGACCCCAATGTGGACGACCCAACCCGATGCCATGTTCGTGTCGCTCACCCTTCTATTCTAGAAACTAATGGGGTCCTGTTAGGCGCATTCTGAAGTCCCACAAAACGATAAAGATTGGCCATCGCTCAGCAGCATCCTTTCCTTCAGGGAACGTGTACGAGAGCGACTCACGAAGCTGTACATGAATATATCCAGTGGCACTATCCAATTGACGAGAAAAATTGCTCGAGTGTTGTGGATGACATATGAGCACGAGGGGTTACACGCTGAGGTCTTTTGTTTTTGTTGTTGTTGTTGTTCATCTCTGAATGTCGTTTTGACCCAATACCAGACTTTATTATACATGCTTCTCCAGCGCGCTGGGAGTGGAACAATCCCTCCGCCAAGCTTCACTCCACCCCCGTGGGAGCCACTGCTCGCATCGTGGAATGCTGCTCCTAAGCCTTCATCTCCTACCATCGTCATCGAAGCTACTACGGTTACTCTCGGCATTGACGACATTGAAGCCAACGATGCTGTTAAGGCGCTAGACGTGGAAGGGCATGTCTTTGGCTGGGATAACGAGAGTCCGTGTCGCCGGGTTTCCGTCGATGCCTTTAGGATCTCCTGGAGGCCTGTTACCAACGGTGAATTCTTCAAATTCTACACGGATACCGGGAAGGACAAGGTCGAGTTTCCTGCTAGCTGGGTGGAACACGAAGACGGGGAGATCAGAGTTCGCACGCTATATGGTCCCGTGTCGATGATTATTGCGCGGGACTGGCCCGTTCTCACTTCCTACGACAATCTGTCGGTGTATGCGAGCGTCAAGGGTGGACGACTCCCCACTGAACCAGAACTTCGCTTGTTCATGGATAAGTTCGCAAGCGGCTACGAGGGTGGTGCGAACATCGGATTTAGGAACTGGCATCCTGTCCCGTGCGTGACTCCATTTTCGCTTGAGTAGCTGGAGCTATCTGCTAACGGGGCGCTGGCTTAGTGCTACGACTGGTGTAGACAACCGCAGTGGCCGGGGACACAACGGCGGAGTTTGGGAATGGACCTCGACCGTATTGGACAAGTTCGCAGGGTTTGTTCCGTCCCAGCTGTACCCTGGGTGAGCAAAATCCATCTGATGTGTGCTTAGTTAATGACCATCGCCATAGGTACTCTGCTGATTTCTTTGACGACCACCACCAAGTTGTGGTACGTTGTCCTGAACCTTTGAAGTTCCATCTTCCTTTCGCTGAGCATCTTTTCATAGCTTGGAGGATCCTTCGCCACGATCCCGTGGATTGCCGAGAGGCGCAGCATGCGCAACTGGTACCAACACAACTACCCCTACCCTTGGGTTGGTGCCAGAATCGCGTACGATATGTGAGAAGAGGTGCCATTGTCCAATGTACTTGTATGAGGATAGTTGCCGATTATGTAAGATGTATGTATATATCCAGAATGTGACGATTTGTCGACTGTTACTGTTTTGTGCATATACACTCAGCGAGATGTGGCCAAGCATCCAATACTACTGCCCTTGCATGTCTGGGTCAAACTTGCAGACCCCACCACCGCCGACCTTAGCTTCATCCGCCGCAAGCTTTCATCCACTGCACAACCTTTATTTTTGCGAAGAATGCGATGCCGTCCGATGTAATAGATGTGTCTCTGTTGAAGTCAGTGGCTATTACTGCCCAAACTGCTTGTTCGAGGTCCCTAGTGCAAGTGTACGGGCTGAAAAGAATCGGTGAGTCGCTTTTGGCTAGTGTGGATGTCTAATTCCATCGTTCATAGATGTGCACGCAATTGTTTCTCTTGCCCCATATGTCGCTCCACTCTGTCTGTAGTAGCATCCGACCCCCCAGATGACGGCGATGGTAGACCCTCAGCTTCGCTCAGCAATGTCGGAGAAGCTCCGTATTTCTTGTATTGTGGTCATTGTCGCTGGGACTCGGTCGAGGTCGGGATCACGTTTGAGAAACCGACTGGGCTAGCAGGTCAGGGGCACCGGTGTAACCCTCGTTCCTGTCTCGCTGATATGTCGTGTTTAGCGCAATTACAAAAGTTCGAAGACTCTGCCCCGGAATCACTGGAGATTGAACGTTTGAAAGAGCACTTCGAGCCTTTTCTGCGTACATCATCTCTCTCATCCTCATCACATCTGCCAGCAGTATCATCTCATCACCTACACACATCCTCTGCCACAGCCGCTGCCTCTGCTGCGCTCGCGCGCGACATTCCTGGGGTTGGCAAATATAACCCGTTTGGCCGCAGTCGTACCGGTCGAGATAGAACAGCAAACAAAGACGAGATGCCCGAGTACAAGAGCAGGGTGGAAACCGCTGTCTTCAGTCAGCTGGGTGGCGGTGGGGACGACGCGGATGTCGAACTTCTCAGACACATGGAAACCGTTGAAGAGGTGGTTAAGCTTGAACAACGGTGGGGAAACAGCTGGACGACACCACCACGCTCGAGGTAATCTCAATGAGTTTGGGCAAACTAGTTACTCAGTCATGTTCAAGCGACCTACGACCGCATCGGATACCCCTGCACTCGAAAGTCTCGAAACGGTGTCCAGCGTGCAGACATATATTAATCAAGCCAGAACAAAAAGCACAATCCGTGCGTTACAAGATCAAGCTTGTGGCGGCCAACTACTTGCCCGCTATCTCTGTTGGTTTTCCTCAAACGCAGGCAGCTAAACGAGTGGTGGCGGGCAAGGTTCCAAGCACTGGTACAGATGCCAAGGGTGGGGTTATGCATGCTGGCACGAGTAACGCCTTTCAGCTCGCGCTGACCAACCCATTATACGATCCGATCCAAGTGCGATTATCTCCCCAAAGAGTTGCGGACGGGCGTTCATACCAGGTGTCGCTGCCAACCGCGCCGTTTTCTGTTGCAGCCTTTGCAGAGGCATGGGAATACGACGAAGACGAAGATATGTTTGGAGTAGAGGACGACGAACTTGGAATTGGGATCGGAGACACTGGAAGAGGGACCAGAGACAAGGAGCCGCGTGGTCGCCTTAAAAATGTTGGCGTACTGGACAGAAGGGCAAATGTGACCATCGTGGGGGGCGAGGTGAACATCAAGCCGGGTTTCAAGGGCAGCGTCAAGGTGTGTACCTTCGTCCATGGACGACACTGACGGACTGATCCGCCACACAGTTCAACATGATGGTCTCGTATACATACCGATCCGATGACCCATTGCCTTCCGAGGATGGCGCAGGCACGCCATCCAGAACAGCAAAGGCCCCTGAAGTCAAAACATTTTCCTTCTACACTGTTGTCGACCTTGGGCCCAGTGTGGTCTCGAAGGATGACAAACCAGACGCGGATGTATAGGATTCTGTACCGCCTTTGTAATTATTACGTGAGTACTGGATTAGCAGTTATACTTAGATCCTGTGATCCTGTACTCGAGTCACAGTTGGGTCATTCTAACATATCCTGGCATCCGGTGGCTAATCAAGATTCCAGACTTTTTAATATTCGGATGCTTTCGTGTTCGGTACACGCTGCAATAGTGGTGGGAACCAACAGCAATGAGTCGGAGTCTTGTACACTGGATGACTTGGCTCTAAGATTCGCCGTGACTACGGTGTGTTTTGCTGTCCTGTATCTGTAAGACAGCGTGTAGCGTTATCGCTTGACCACTGGCCGTTGACAGCGGACGGCTAGCAAGGAAATTAAGGATGAAAAATACTCCAAACCAGCACAGTTCCTGAATTAACCTAATAGTAACAGATAGGACGGTGCGGTCCTGACTTTCAGGTGCGTTGCCCCTGACTGTGCCTTTCACATCTGACCAAGTTTGGGGCACTCGTCAATCAGTATTCATTACGCCAAGTCGTGCAAAAATGGGACATGATACCCTCCATACCCTCTGCCCCCTCGCCGCTCTATCCAAGTGGGGCCTTACCAGGAGAGCAGACTGTTGAATGCATTCGCCATGCCTCGTAGCGACGTCCCACTGGGGTGTATCGTAGAATAACGGAGCACCTTACCGTTGTTCTTAGAGACCAGCACCCCGGAAGTGTATACCCAGTATACGGTCGGAGTGGGGTCATCCAAGGGGACGTGATACTCAGCAACGTGACGGACGATTTAATATCTGTGGTCTTAAAAGGTGGGAGTTGATCCGTATACGTTTGCAGCCAGGTTTCTGCTTCTGGGGTTCCTGTTTCGACTACCCTTCTTTCTACGACTTACGTATTGTGGAGTACATCTCATGCACAACGTTGTCCTCGAACCATCCCGTTTGATGTCATATTCCCGCGCACCTCCGATGACGGAGCCCCGGTCAGTGGTTTGCTTGTACCCGCTGACAATTGAATTATCACATTCGCGGCAGTTCCTATCCTTTTTGAAGGCCAATGCAGCGTAAGTACTGTGCTTATGTGACCTAGGATTTTGTTTATGGTTCCTCTTCAGTGTCAAGATGTCCCTCATGTACCGCCCGCGAAGTCGACCGCACTTGCCTATGCCTCCCAGTGACCCACCATTTATGTCTACCGTGAAATCCTCCCCTGAGGAATGGTATGAAGTTATGTGTACGTACCAATGTCACAGGGTTCGGGGGTTGGCACCTATCGACTCAATGTCTCGTGAGTTATGCTGACGGTAATAAACCGTGCTCAAATGCATAGAACGCCCCTAGTTATTCATACCCTCCGTGCGGACTCGTACCCTTTTAGATGCAATCCTGTTTCATCTGCAGATTCGTGGCAGTTCCGCATCACTTATCCCATTCCTTGAGCAAGGCCAAGACGGTCATCAAGATGCTATTGGCCAACGGAATGGGGGAACAGTCACCAGAGCATATGTATTTACTCCGACAATTCAGCGTCAGAATACACGGACAATCTGCCACGGTGGGTCGCAACCTTGGTGAAGGGAAAATGGAACCTTCACAATCCTTACCTTCAAGACATCACACATTTCTACGGCATCCTCTCGGGGAAGGCTTGGACTCTCTCGATTGGGACGGGGTACCTAGATGTAGCGAAGACGTCACCGTTCCCAGTTTCTTCACTAGCCAAGCTTCGGTTAAGGTACGATTATCCACTCGAGTTCTAATGTACCATATCTTTACCTTTCCTCGACACAGGACTCCGTCGTTCTGTCGATCACTCCTCGACAACCACTCAAATCACCACTACTAGGTATAACACACTCCAGTTCAGTGCAGCTCGTGACAGATCCTTGGTCCAATGATATCATGACTTAGTGAGTACATTATGGATCATACTTCCCCTATCGATCCAAATTTCTGTGCACCCGGCGAACTTCGCTCCTGCTTTCCGATACTCACACGTCCAGTCCATTAATGTTGTCCGAGGCATCTAGTTCATGCCTCCAACCTCCATTACAACGCCCAGTATCCGTTGATGCGACCCCTCGATGAGCTTCTCACCGAATTGACTTGCGTACCCTGAACTGAAGTACCGTAGCTCCCATTCCTGGAACTTTGAGACTCTCTCTCGCATGTCTGGTTCCGTGTATTACTTTCCTCTGACCTCTCATCCTATCACGAGAGATGGCAATGCAATGCATTTGATTCATCCCTGAGTTTACA
>JBBPNB010000332.1:0-22026 GCA_038090635.1 Rubroboletus satanas
CGCGCATGACCTTGACCTTCAAAAGTTCTCTGTTAAACAACAAGGCCCGTACGGAGAGAACAATAGCATTAGAGACCGAGCGTTGAAACCCCGACAAAGGGAACGTACCCTTTCCGAAGAAAAATCTAGTTCCACCGGCGCTAGGGTTCGAGTACTTGTTACACATCTGGTGAAGTTGTCTGGACAGCACGGGAGGTCCACAAAAGAACTGCAGAAGAGGAACAACACATAGGGTTAGAATGGAGTACTGCGGACAGGTGTGTGGCAACGTACCGCGCCGACGTCCGTTTCGGGGTGCTTGTCGACGAGGGATGTGAATACTTTATCCCAGTTTGGCCGCCCGAAATGAGTTGGGGCGCGCAATGTCGTGATCGCGTCTTTCTCTGCACCGACATCTTGAACCTGCATAACAACCGAAGAACATGCGGACGGGTCCCGGTATTAGTTCGGTTGGCAAGTCCGTGAACAACGGATGCGAAAAACGCACGATGATGTTGTTCATGTCATCCTCCTTGATTTTGGCTGTGAGATAGATGTTAATCTCGATCCGGTTCTGAGTATCCTGATCTTCAATGGCTTGCAAGAGGGAGCGGAACCATTCTGCGCTGCCAAAGTCACGGATGACCCAGGTAAAGTAAACCTTGGAGAGGCGCGTCGGCTTCGAGTTGTTCATGTTGTTCATGCGGTACCAGATGGATTTCAATATGCTGTGATAAAGTTGACATCATTCGTACTCCTTAGCAACAGGGCAGGACTTACGAGGCAAATGGCGTAACGCCAATACCGGCACCAACAAGCAGTACCGCTTCGTAGTTCAAAAAGTCCTCCGAAGCACTACCAAATGGACCATCGACCATGACGCGCGGAAGTGTCCGGTAAGGGGGTGGGCTCGTGTTGGTGCCTAACACCATACCACCAGTAGCATCGACTTCCTTCTCCTTCTTGGAATCGAAATCGCAACCGAGGGCCTTGGCGAGTGCTGTAGTAAAGTCGCCAACGACACGAATGTGAACCGAGATGTAGTCTTCCTCTGGTGCACTATAAGGACTTGAGCGAAACCCGTCAGGGTAGATGAGAAATTACATGCCTGGTAAGAGTGAAAGGATGCCACTGGAAATACGAGATTTCTGGGCAGCAAATGAAGATGTACTGTCCGGCGCGAGTTGTCGTCTTCTCCTTCTTGATCTGGATCTCAACGACCTTTGAAGGATGCTGGATGACTTTGGAGATGTGCGTTTTGTGACGAGACCGAATTTCACGTAAGACGCGCTCGTAGGTCCAAACGGTGCCCCCAACAAGCCAGTAGCGCTGAACATGGATTATGTGAAGCGGACTGCTAAGGTAGACGTTGAACTCACCCAGAAAACCCCGACGGTATTGGATGAACAGAAGGGCTGTCTGTCAGGCTTGATCATGCACCACAATCCGTGGAACTGCCATGCAAGGAAGAAGACAAGGAAGAGGTGGTGGGTGTACCAGAATCTCTCAAAATTGGCACGTCGGCGTTTCGCCATGGCAAACCAAACTATGATACCAAGACAGGCGGTCATAATCCAGCCAGTAGCACCAGGACCGGTGGCAAAGTTTGCCTGCAAAAAGACCAGGATACGTTGACCAGTAGTCTTGGCATTGGGATCAAGCATAGCGAGCTCTTGGAAGTTGCGCATGTGAGCGGCAATATGGATGACTGTGAATACGACCATGGACCACGCGGTCGCTTTGTGGAAGGTGATGTTTTTGTCGAACGGGATGAACTGGTTCAATGGGGTTCGACGAAGGAGGGAGATGAAATTACGACAGACGGGCAAAAGGATGAAGATGACATCGGTGTGTAACACGAGAGCAGCAGAACGAGCGATGGCTACAAGTGCATTGCTAAGTCACTGTTCACACTGAAAATGTGGTAGGGAATACTGACGATAAGTGATACCAAAGGTGGCACGAGCGGTCGCCAGGTCATCGCTCAGCTGATAGTTCATGAAACCAAAGGCAATGACCAGACAGTGGAAGAATATCCAAGAGAAGAAGAACAATCGCTTCCCCCCTTCGTTGATCATCCATAGGTCGAATCTTTGACCAAGGGAGTGGGGTTTCTGCGGGCCCTCTGGAATACTTGGATTTATCATGCTTCCATTTATCCATGTCTGCTGGATACCTTGGAGTCTGTCACGCTCCGACTTGTTCCTGTGGAGGGATGTCCCAATGGATGCATCAGCATGGTTATAGTCGTCGGCCTTGGTGTTGATGAAAGGGTTCTGGTCAACAAAAGGATTGCGGTCTCTGAAGTCAAATGCAGAGAACCGTTTGTTGGCCATGGTAAGGTCGAGGACACGTCCAGCGATGACCAGAGATGATTAAACAGGACCGGCCTGAGAGAAGGAGGTGGCAGAAAGGAAGCTGAGTGGATGGACTGGTTGCCATCTAGTTTTATTTTCAGACGAGTTAGTCTCCTTAACAAGACCTATCACATGGAATCTCCCATCATACCAAGCAACCTCCGACGTCCCTCGGTGTTGTAATCGATTCAGAGTTACGGTCGATTCGCGGGGATCAGTACAGGATAGAGGATGCGAACTAGGCACTAGGCAGTGAGTTACCCCCGAGTACCACTCTGTCCATCAGATCCGCAGTGGTAGTCATAACAATTGTAGTATCCAGTGCAAGGTCATATCACCATTTTCCCGCTGCGTGTTCACGACTAGGTTTGATGGATGGTTCCAATTGCTAAAATGTCGTCTGCGCTTTTTTTCCACCGCTCATTATGTTGTTGACATTTTCTGTCAATTTTCTGTGGAGATATTGTGCCATGTCAGACATGTCAACCGTCGTTACGGCGGTGAGTACACTTTTCACATGAGAATTACTTTGATTAACCTAGACCGATATCCACATCAACATCGCCTCTATCACTCACCTTCATCGCGGCCATGCTTGCGACCCGAGTCCGTTTCATCAAAATCAACGACCATCAAGTTTCAATACAGGCCGTATAACGCAATTCCTATATTACTGACGTGTCCATCAGTGCCAACAACGCTCCAACATCCGAGACCAGAAAGAAGGCTTGGCCAATGCACTCTTCAGCGCTGTTGTATCTGTACTATCTGATAATACAATCCATACGGCTCCCGTGGCGCTGCATGGGATTGTGAAACCATGTACCGTTCGTTAGGTACCAGTAGCGTTTTTGTTAAAGAAAAAGAGTCTGATGATTGATCCGTGGGCCAATCAAATGATAGTCACAAGGTGTGGGACAACTTCCACAACCCGTCCAAGGTCGCTGGCAACGATCACTGGCAATGGGAGGCAGTCAGGTCCGAGATTCAAAACCCAGCTTGTCCTTTCTCGACCTCGTCAATCAGTGCAATAACTTCCATCTCCCCGCCAACCACGGCTCACTGGATCCCGCTGCATGCACACACCGAGACTACGTGGTACCATGGTCACTGTCCCAGTCCCCAGATAGCCCCGTCATTGGCCTACTAAAGCCGCAAATAATCGACGCTCTACGCCAAGAGCCAGAGGGTACTTTCATTGTCCCTGAACGAGCAAGACCAGGATCAAGATACCGTGTTAGTTTCCATCCCTCCATCAATACCCCCTCCATGCGCACACACGTTATGAAGAACCTCTGTGAACGATGGCGCGACAGTGGTACCATCTTCCAAGACGTGATCGGACCCAAAAAATGGAGGAATGAGCTGTATCCAGTGTATCGTAACCCATTCGGCGTCCACCTCTCTCACGACCCTGATGTAAAGAAGAACGACACCGATACCCGTAACTACCTCTTCGAGATGGAACGCTCTGCCTGTGCATTGTTCGGGGTTCCCACTTACGGTGTGCACATGACGATCTACCACGAAGATGCGGACGGCAATAACGTGCGGATCTGGACCCCGACTCGGTCTCGAACGAAGCAGACGTGCGTTTCCAGATGGTAGTCCTCGATGCTGCTTGTCATACATGTGCTATCGTTCAGGTGGCCAGGTTACTTAGACAACAGTGTTGCAGGTGGAATACCAAGTGGAATGTCCATCTTTGAGAATCTTGTCAAAGAATCGATGGAAGAAGCAAGCATCGACGAAAACATAGTAAGGACACATGCAAAATGTGCAGGTTCCGTCAGCTATTACTTCTTGTGGGTATACAACTTTTGGCCTCTCGGACACGTTCATACCATTGAACCGCACCCAGAACCGCCGAGGGATGGCTACAACCTGAAGTCCAGTGAGGCCATCGTTCTTTGCATCTTCATTATTTACTCACTGGTCCTGGACAAGATATGTGTATGATCTCAAGGTGCCGCCTGACGTTGGTCCAACTCCGTTTCAGCCAAGGCCGCTAGACGGAGAGGTGGAATCCTTTGATGTAAGCTCGCACATGCTTGGACTCACGCGTTGCCCGGCCGAATAATATAACCCCGTTAGCTATTGCCACTAGATGTGGTCATGGCGAAAATGAAACAAGGGCTGTTTAAAGCCAACTGCGCCGTGGGTGGGTTGAAATATCGTCCTTGTGTTGCAGATAAGTTGATCATGACATGCAGTTTTAATCGATTTCCTTGTCCGACGAGGATATATTACCCCTGATAACGAACCTGACTTTATGGAGATTGTTACGAGAATGCACACCAGGTTCGAATTCGAAAGGTGGTGATTAGCAGAATTCTGCAACCTCCAAAGTGCGATGGCGAAGTTATTACGCCAGAACTAGGGATACCGACGTACGAAGGAAAGTGGGGACCCGGATACATTGAATTTACAAGCTGGACCTCGTGTAGAATGTAAAGACAAACTCGGATAGATGATTTTGTATGGGCACGTGATCTGGGAGCAATAGCGATTGGCAATATTGTTAGCCTCTTACTTAGGCCCAGTGACGCCCTTCACCAATACTACACGACTCAGTGTCCAGCATGGCCTATTTCTTCGCGTCTCCGGTAGACGTACACGTTCAGCTCGATGGAGAAGAACTGCGGAAACAGGTGGATACAAAAGGGGATAAAGACAAGGTTACACAGTGTCCTGTTTATTACGATGGCGACTCGGTCGGCGGACAGGTTCGTCTCTGTTCTCGTTTGGCTCTGAAAAGCAGCGTGTTGGATACACTTACAGGTCACGATACGTGTACGCGATGGGAAGAAGATGACGCACGAGGGTATCAAAGTCGAGTTCGTGGGCACCATAGGCATGTCCCATCGCTTCTCGTGCTCCTAGCTTTCCTTCATCCATTTGGTGTAGAACTCTTCTATGACCGGGGAAATCACCACGAATTCCTGTCGCTTTCTCAAGAACTGGCATCGCCAGGAGAACTACGACAGGCTCAGACGCTTGACTTTCTCTTCAAGAACGTGGAGAAACAATTCGAGAGTTATCAGGGTATCAACGTGAAGCTACGGTCAGTTTGGCATTGCTCTTCGGCCGTCGCGCGTCTTCTGAAATTTGACAAGATACCTCATACGAGTGACGGTCTCACGACGGATAGCGGACGTGACGAAAGAGAAAGACATTTGGGTCCATTCCTACCGTATGCCGCCTGACAGCAATAACGCGATCAGGATGGAAGTGGGTATCGAAGACTGTCTGCACATCGAATTTGAGTACAACAAGTCAAAGCAAGTCTCCTTCCCCTTCTCGCTTGATTCAGCTGACCGAGGACTATCAGGTACCATCTGAAAGACGTCATCGTCGGCAAGATTTATTTCTTGCTCGTTCGGATCAAGATCAAACATATGGAACTATCGATCATAAGGCGCGAGACCACAGGCTCGCCGCCGAATCAGTATAACGAGAGCGAGACCATCACAAAGTTTGAAATCATGGATGGAGCGCCGGTTCGGGGTAAGTGGTCCCCTTTCGGCTGGGAAATGCAATGTCTCGAGGAGTTTGTTGTGCAGGTGAAACTATACCTATTCGATTATTCCTCGGAGGTTTCGACCTTACGCCCACATTCCGTGATGTCAACAAGAAATTCAGCATACGGTATTACCTCAACCTGGTACTTATTGACGAAGAAAATCGGCGATACTTTAAGCAACAGGTCAGTAGTCTTTTTCTTATACTTGCTGTGCCTAAAAACGGCGGGTTGCGCTGCAGGAGATCACGATATTTAGAATACCGGAGGTGAGCTGTCCCTACTTGTGTATCTCCGCTTATCACTGACATTATTCATCAGAATTAGGCTGTTAAGCTATCAGACTGTATGCTTGTTTGTTTACCACGTTGCCATGATGGCTTCCTACCATGCTAGTTTCAATCTTCCAAGAAAGCCTGTATTTCGGCGAGAAAAAGAGAGAAGGAAATGATACAACATGGAAATATCTATCTATGAAAGACGGATAGTGTCTACAGGTTGAAACATCAATCACTCAGAAAGGGGCTCTGGTCTGGTCTAATCACGGTCGCCCCGTTGTCTCGGCTGAGCCTCGTCCAGATTCATTGGCCCATGTGACGACGACACATGCTCGCATCCTGACTCAAGTTCGGCATGCGTAGGTGTAGGTATCGGTGTAGGTGTAGGTGTGGTTTGCATAGGTATTTCTCCAATACTGATGCGGGTGATGGCGCGGGATCGACTCGGTTTGGAATGTGCCCTGGCGTCGTCTGTGGATCTTCTCGCCCTCGGAGGAAGATTCACGCCCGACAACGAAGCATCACCCACACCTGTGTTGGGACGAGCTGACCTGGGCCCTGTGTTGCCTCGGCGGTACATCTCGATGTCTGTTGCGGTGAGGGGTGTTCGAGACCGGGAAGAGTTTGCCGACGCAAGCCACTCTGCGGAGCGGATGCTCGCGTCGCTCATGGCTCTACCAGCCCTTCTAATTATGTCGCGAGCGGTCGTCCTTCGTGATCTGGGAGTGCTGGGCTCTGAAGCTAGTGCAGAATCTGGGCTGTAGACGGTGGTACCTTCCGAGGGGCTATAGGGAACCACGGGGGAGTCCACGGGGATGTTGACTGTGTTCTGGGTTAACCCTCCCCATGTGGATACCGGGCGCTTGTGCCGGTCTGAGATATACGCGACGTTCTCAAGAAGGGGTGGCGCTGGTTTCCGCTTGATCGAACCGCTTGAGCTAAGTGCGACAGAGGTACCGCCTTCTTCGCTCTGATTGTGTGCACTCCCATCTTGGCGTAAGCTGGACTGGCGGGAGACGCCGACAACTGGGAATGGATCTTCTTCGTAATTATGACCAAGGATGGATCCACGGTATCTGCCCGTCACGCGTGGAGGAAGGTTTGGGAACCTGCGTTCGAGATCTCGAACGATGCTCAGGTTGTCAGAGACAGTTCCCCCGCTTCCTTGCCTTGTATGGGTCCTTTCAGGCGGTCGAGTCCAGTCGGGAGGTGCATGGTGGTGGTCCACCGCCGATTTCGCCCTGGGTGTTTCGGGTATCGCGTTCCGCGTGGCCGCCATTTCATGCGAGACGTTCTCTCCATGCTGTTGCGCGCGACTGCCAGAACCTGCGCGGCCCGGGATCAACCCAGACAGTGACAACCGTCTTTGTTGCATCGCGTCAAAGTCGAACGTGGAAAAACGGATTTGCAAGAAAGGTGCCTGTCCTGTCTCGTTGTGGACAGTAACGCGCTGGTCTCTAGGCTGCTTCTCAGCGGGTGAGCATTCGTTTGCTTGCGCTTGCTCGGCGTATGATTGGGAGATGCGGTGGAACATATTCATCCGTTGGGGATGGACGCAGAGCATGTGAGAGATGCGTCTACGGATGTAAGACGCAGCGCGTTCATCTGTGAGGGTGTCAGAGTTTTCTGCAACGCCAAGACTGTTTGAAAGGGAGATTAGGCCAGTGAGAGCGTGACGTGTAGCGAGTACAGCGCACCCTTGGAGCAAGCCGTACATGAGAACGGCCCGCGCGCTCAAACGGATTATTCTGCGAGCCAATGCCACACCGAAACTACCTTGGGCGAACCCGGAGATGGTTTCGATGACGCCGATGATGATGCCAGCAGTGATCCAGGCGATTCCATGGAAGTAGTGAAGTTCGTCAGAGTGGGTGAGTTCTATCCGCCTTTGGTCTAGGAATGCCTTGGAAAGGCGAGAGAAGGCGAGAAGAAAGAAGAGGAACTGGATGATCGCATATATCGTGAGAGAAGACCGGCTCAGAGAAAGCCATAACGACTCGCTGTTATGGTAAAACCCCACAGCTGGATGTTGATCGGAAGATGTCCCTGGTTATGTTGATAAGTGCGTCTCACCCGTACACATAAAATCAGGATATACCGAGATGTGTTCCAACAAACGATGACACCTCATTGATTGCTACAGCTATTACCAATAGAATGGGCAATGAAATTTCGAGATACCCCTGGAGCTTGCGAGGAAGGGTGGGGATGAAATGACGGAAACTCAGTCGATAAAGATAGAACGAGTACACAAGGATGGGGGTGAATGATACAGCACCTGGTTACAATTTCTAGTCATCGGATGATCAAGGAGGGTCAGACAGGCGTACCGACGAGAAAATCAAGTGCTTTAAAAACAGACAAAGTCGTCCGCGCTGCGGGGACCGTGTGCGACAACAAGTCCAGCAGTGCCCATATGAAATACAAGATGCCGTCCGCTGCAAGGAGGATTTGCGCTCGCCTGTCACACAGATGAAACGATTCGGCCCTGCAGGATGTTTCGAATACTTGCCTGCCGGGACCGGAGCATAAGTAAATGAAGAGTAACGATATTATGACTTCGATAACGGGGGGTATAATGAGGGCTTCGAATTGCCCGAGTGTAAAGCCGACGCAGCGAAGGTTTGGAGTGAGCGACAGACAGACGAAGGTCGACTGGTTCATAGGGATGACAGAAGGAGAGGGGGAACTAGCATATCACGCTAGCCTCAAAGGAGGGACGAAAGCAGACTAGCCGCTGGTGGGGGAGGCTCGCTGGTTCACGATGATGGGAAAGAACAACGAAAGATTAGGCATGTCGTTGCGCCTCCCGTTGCTACATCGATGGCGGCTGTAACTATCCTAACCCGGCAAGTGGAGATTGAGAACAAACATTAAATGCAACCTCTACTCACAAAAGTCGACGGACAAGTCTTGATCGCATTGCTACATTCTCCCAAGTGGTTTTCATGCAATAAACAATAGCATGGTAGCACAAATGGTCAATTTCTAGTTCTGAGAGCGGTAGTCCGACATACCATACTGATTGGTCCATCGCCTTAACTGCGGGCTTGTTCACCGTTTACTCACGTTAATTGCAGAGTAGACGGGCGTGGCTGAAACAACGTCGCGTAGCTGCTGCTGGGTAAAGTCGATTCTTGTACGTACATATGTAGTCCGAATCAAGTTGAAATTCCCACCAGTGGTCTGTATCGCACCCGATGGTATGTGTCTCCTCGGCCCCCCCCAGTCCGTCCATAATAATGCCCAGTTCAGAAAATTGCCGTTCTCCAGCATGCGCCGTCTGCGCATCTGCCAGCGAGGCCTGGAGACCCAACGCCGACCTCCCGCAACCTCGATCCTTTGCTTCACCCCTTTGCGCGTGCTCGCGAGCGGATGCGTGCTCTCAATGCCGCCAAAATGGACAGGATGTTCGCGAAACCCTTCATCGCAAGTTTGGAAGGTCACATCGACGCCGTCGAGGTGCTCTGTAGGAAACCGGGAACCGTCCATATCGTCGCCAGTGGTAGCTGGGACGGCGGTGAGTCTTTTCACGCAATCCATCAGTTGTAGACCAACCGGTCACAGGCGTCATCGTGCACAATATCGCCGAGAAAAAACCATCACATCAGATTCAAGGCGCCCACAAGGGAAAAGTATCTGGACTCTGTTTCGCAGATCGCGACAGGCTCCTTAGCTGTGGTGTAGATTGTAACATCAAACTCTGGGATGCTTCACCACAGGAGCAAACCTCCGTTAGCATTCTTGCACCGTTCATCCTCTTCCCGACTGACAGTCAATCTAGCAACAAAAACCGCTCAACGTGTTCGCCGGAAAATCACCTTTCAAGTACGTCCTTCTGTCGACCAAAAGGGGCTGTCCCACTCATGTAACTCCATAGCTCTATCGATCACCACAGAACAGATCCTCTGTTCGCCACAGCATCAAATATAGTCCAAATATGGGATGAAAACAAGTCACTATCCTGTGCCATCCCGCATTTGCCTGCTGCTGACCATTTTACTCTAGGAGCGCCGCTATCTCCAACCTCACTTTCCCAACAGCCACTGAGACAGTCACCTCGGTGCGTTTCAACCTCGCTGAAGCATCTGTGCTCGGAAGCATAGGTTCCGATCGCAGTTTCACGCTCTATGATATCCGTACTGGTAAAGCCGAGCGGAGGGTCATCATGCAGATGCAGAGCAACGCTCTATCGTGGTCGCCGACCTTCCCTACATCAGTACTACTGGCATCAGAAGACCACAACCTATATACATTCGACGTCCGCAACCTGTCGACTCCAACCCATATCTACAAGTCACATGTTGCGGCTGTTATGAGCTGTGATTGGAGCCCCACAGGTCTAGAGTTTGTGAGCGGTGGGTGGGATCGAACCCTTCGCATATGGAAGGAGGGGCGAGGTACACAACCAGAGGTGTATCACACGAAGCGAATGCAGAGGTGGGTTCGTTCCCCCTCTTCGCGTAATCATTTCCTCAGGCCCTTCGTAGGGTATCGTCATCGATATTCAGCGCAGACGCGCGATTCGTCATTGCAGGATCGGATGACGGTAACGTCAGGGTATGGAAAGCCAAAGCCTCAGACAAATTCGGCATCATTACAGCACGAGAGCGTGCCGCCATCGAGTATCGTGAAACTCTTAAGGACCGGTGGAGACACGACCGGGAAGTTGGCAGGATATCGCGGTAAGTTATGAGATGTTCACTCGGACTTTGATATCTAAGGCAATCCAGGACACGGCATCTACCCAAGCCTGTGTATCAGGCGTCAAAACTCAAGCGGACGATGCTCGAAGCTCAGCGTGTCAAGGAAGAACGCCGGCGGATGCATACTCGTGCTGGGGAGAGCAAACCTAAGGCAGAGAGAAAGAAAGTTGTTCTCGCAGAACATACCTAGCAATGCTTTGTCCTTTTGGTGGTACCAGGTCATGCAAATTCAACAGGAGTCAAACCTTTACGAACATGTCAAACGAACTAGTATACACGCAAACCCGCAGGATAAGGTAGATCTCATAGAACGACAGATGATGAAATTAACTGCGGAATAACATCCTTCAGTTGAATGGCTGGGATCGCCAATGGGTATGCCTTTGTCTGTAAGCGTGCTTTTGTGGCCTGCTCGAAAGCATATGCAAGACCAATGAGCTTGGACTCGCTATACGATGTCTCTGAATGCCACGCCAAACAGTATGTTCGGGATACAACTGTATAGCGGTACACGATTCAAAGGCACAGGCTGCGCATCCTGTGGATGATGACCGAGGGGAACTGTGCGGTGTTTCTTGGTGGGCAAGGCCTTCGACCCATTGTCACTGCACTCACCAGAGATGATTGGGTAACCCGAGACCCCGGTGGCCTTTGTCGCAAAGCCTGACAAAATCAATGAGCGAACAGAACTACAAAAGCACTTGAATATTCACGCACTGTCAGTTGGCAAAATCAGCGCGTCTAGTTGATGAGCTTGGAGGGCTGCATCGATCCCTCGAGTACGTCCCAGTTCCCAATTCTCTGCCAATGCGGCATAGTATTTCTCGTTAATTTGGCTTGCCTCAGATGCAAGTAGCCTTTGAGAGAGGTTTCAGCGCCATTGACAAAGTGCGTACGACTTGACAAACTGGGCTTGATCCGTATGGTAGGGTGGTAGTTCCACGTCTGCATGCGCGAGGTTGGATTTGATAACGTCTGCCAGACTCCCCACCCCGGTGGGGGCTTCCACCAACTCTGCCAAGTACTTGTTTAGAGCTGACTTAAAGTCGACTGTCAAGACTATGTCCTCTGCCTTTGATTGTTTCAGCTCGTGAGCGCTTGGGAAGTCTACCGGGTCAATGACGTGTGCCCCCAAGTCATGGAAAATGTCAAGTGACTTCTGGAATGCGTCGTTGATGACGGTGTCGTCTTGGAAGAGCGCGCGGGGAACTCCGAGCCGTTTTCCATGCAAGGCGCCGGCATTCAATGCCCTGCTGTAGTCAGGTCATTCCTGGGGTGGAGGCAGACCAACGTCGTAGGCATCACTCGGGTCATTCCCAGCACTGACAGAAAGGAGGAGTGCCGCATCGGCGACACAGCGAGCCAAGGGGCTAACCGTATCTTGGTGAGGAGAGATAGGGATGACTGATGGCGGACACACTCAACAGGATTGATTCCATATAAAGGTCACCACCTTAACTCCGGAGCGCGAAACAAGGCCAACGGTAGGCTTGATTCCCACAATATTGTTCCGACTAGCGGGGAGAATGATGGAGCCTGTTGTCTCTGAGCCAAGGGCGGCTGCTACGAGACCTATCGCCGAAGCAACAGCACTGCCGGAGCTGGGTGCACTTGGGTCGAGGTTTGGGTAATATGGGGCAGTGGTCTGTCCGCCGCGAGTAGAGAAGCCGTTGGGCACTTGTCATCACGGAAGCTTGCCCAGCAATATGGCACCTGCTTCATGGAGTTTTGATATCACAAACGCGTCACGAGGGACGACAGAAGGAGCCTTTTGCATCGCGGATCAGAACTAATGATCCGCAAGACAAGATGTGCTCACCAGCAGTAGTATTCATGCTACGAGAGGAGCTGAGAGTCATTTTATAGGCTATCGACATCGACTAACCTACCCCAGTTCATGAACTGTCGCGATGTTATCTTTGATCAAGATGGGTATTCCATAGAGTGGCCCACGACTCCTGTGCTCAGATCTCTCAGTGTCCAGATCTTCGGCTCGACGCAAAGCGGTAGCATTGATCTCTGAGACCGCACGTAGAGCTGCACCTTTCAAATTTACTTCCTCAATTCTCGCCAAGTATGCCTACGAACTCGGTGACATTATAAGATACAAAAGGAAGATGGGCCCAACATACCTTTACAAGGTGGGTGGACGTGAACCGGCCGCCCTCTAGTCTATCTCGGATCTCGCTAATGGTGGGCTCGTAGAGATCAAGCAAGTTAATCAGTGTCATGACGAGTAGATCTAATTAAATGGCAATTCGCCTCCATGTCACCCGATATGGGTACCTCATCACGTGATATCACAGGATTCAAAACAGGACCAAACATCTGAACAGGTACAGCAGCTGTAATGGAAGAGTTGAGCCTCGTCCTTTTCTACCCCCCTCGTCGTTCTCGACTTTCTTAGTTGACCATGTCTGACTCTGATGGTGACATTGACGATGAACTCCTCGAACTTGCCGGAGCCACCGAGAAGAAACGAAAGCGCCAGGCTAGCGGCTCGAAACTGTCTGGAAGCAAGAAGCGCAAATCTGGGTATGTACTTGCACTGGCTTAGTTTGCACCATCTTCTATACATCAGTCTACTAGTGATTCCGACAGCGAGTCGGGAAATGTTCCGGAAAGTGAAGAGGAGGAGGCTAATCCCTTTCCCTTGGAAGGCAAGTACGAGGACGATGCAGATAGGGAACGGTGAGTTCCACTCTAGGTACCACGACGTAGTTTTTGACACCGCATTCCCGATGTTACCGACGTTGCACCGAATAGATTACTTGCAATGTCTGAGATTGACCGAGAGAATATTCTCGCCGAACGACTGGAGCAAATGCAAAAGATACAAGACCGACGGAAACTACAGGAGATGATCAAGCAACAAAAGAATGGTTCAGGCGATGCGGATGCCGTAGCCAAAGCCGTTAAACGTGCTGACAATGCCCCCTCTTTACCATGCTGTGTCTCACGCTAAATTCGCAGGTCAACATGCTGTCAGAGGGGCTACGAAGGAGAAGTCGAAGAAACTTGACGAGCTTAAAGCCCGGCGCAAGGCAAAGGATGAGAAGAAGCGCGTAAGCATGAACAATGCACAAGCCGACTTTGTCTCTCATGACTTCTAGAATCGTACGGACTCTCCCAAACGGGACCGTTCATCGTCACCTATGGATATGGATACCTCTTCTGGTGAGGAGGAGGATGGCCAAATCACCAAATACGAAGAGGAGGAAGAAAAGGACCGCAAATTGTTCTCTAAACAGCCTAACCCTGACGATGAACCAATCACTCTTGAGGATCTGTCGTCATGCAGACTTACTCGGGACATGCTTGCCAGGTATTGTATGGCACCTTGGTTTGAGGACTATGTCAAAGGCAAGTCCAATTCAGCGCCTATGATAGCCAGCTGAAAGCTCCTCATGCAAGGTGGTTGGGTACGTTACTTGATTGGCTACGAGAACAACGAACCGGTGTATCGGTTATGTGAGGTGACGAGTAAGTTAAACTTGGAGCTTTTGCTACTGCTGCGTTAATAGGCTGCAAGATCTTGGCGCTAATCTCGCACGACCGTACAAAATCAACGAAAGAACCGTCAACCAAACACTGGAGCTTAAACATGGCAAGTCAGTTAAGGCGTTTCATATGGACAAAGTCTCCAATGCAGCCTTCGGTGCGGTGCGTACTTCATCTTTCTCTACTATCAATCCTGATGCGGCAGAGTGTAGAAGGAGTTTGATCGACTTGGCAGAACGTGTGCTGTGGAAGAAGCGCGACTACCCCACAAGCGACAGCTAGAAAAAAAGGCTGCACAGCTTCGCAAATTCGCCACGCAACCCATGACAGAGGTCTGGGCATCTCCTGCGACAGTCAAGTATGGTGCTGAGGTATCATTTAGAGTGACATCACAGCAATGGTTGCACGTAAGAACCAGTTCAGCCAACAGCAGAGCGTAGCGGTTATTACGATGGAACGGTCCCGCCTTATACAAGCAAAGACGCTGGCCGTGCGACGTCAGGATTACGCTGAAGTGGCCGACATCGAGGCAAAGCTAAAAGAACTCCCTGCTATCCAAACCGCTCGAGAGGAGGAAGAATCGCTTGCCGACAAACTCGCCAAAGTTAACGAGCGGAACCGTAAAGCAAACCTGGAAGCTGTGCGAAAAGCCGAATTACTCGAGGCTGAACGGAAACGAAGGGAACGGAAGCTTGCGAATGCAGGAGGCTCGGGCGTTGCCACGCCATCTGACCCAAGCGCAAGGTTGAAGACCATACCGAGGACGTTTAATGATGCATCCAGGTTTGTACTTTTATCCTGTTGTTCATGGCTTGTGTTTTTGTGATACTTTGTCACGCCGCCGCATTCGTTCACCTTGTGTGGACAGGTCAGCAACGCCGAATGTGACTGGAACGCCCGTCATCGCGCCGCAACCGACAGCAAGTCCGCGACCTATATCTCCACTGCCACTATCGGCCCTTGCGAGCTCGCAACTCACGCCACAGAAAGACAAGTCTTTAGAAGCCTCCGTGATAGAAAGCATAGAAGTCGACCTCGGGGATTTCTGATTCGTGGGATTTTTGTATCGGTTATGTACGATTATCTCGCTGGTTGGGGGGAAGGCCTTCTCTCTCGCGCTTTATTACCCTACTCACACTTTTCGTTTTACCGCTGTCGACTTTTTTTGTAATCTCTGACCGTGTCTCCTCATGTGTACTTTACGAGGCGGAGGGGATCGCTCGGCTGATCAGCGTCAGTCTACTTTCTCCCAGCGGAATATATTATTTAAAAAATTTTTGTTACTTTGTCGCAGTGCTATGGTGTGAGGGTCAAATCATGTTTCTTCACGAAGCAAACATGCTGCAGGGCGGCATTCGTCGTTTCCATTTTTCTATCCAGGTGCGATCCCAACGTTAACCAAGTTCAGGCGTCTCGCTCCGGACCATTAGACGGGAGTCTGGGACTTCATCCGACTCGGAGCCCAGGGATTCCATCGCCAAGACATGATACCCCACCCCATCCAGCTCTGAGAGGAATGCACAAGAGTCCATCCCAAGACACGATCAATCTTGTCTCTCCCGATCTCCAACGGTTGCAAGTGTGCCATTTCATTATTCATCGCACCTACACCCTCCGTGGGGTGGCTCGGTGGCTGATTACGAGTACCATGTAGATGCAATGCCCCTTGACAATCTATTAGACGAGAAAAAGAAAAAGAAAAGCATCAAAGGAGTTCCTGGGGCGTGATAAGTAATTCATATTTGAATACACGCACAGAAAAAAAATCAAAAGTATATACAAGACCGTCGATCACACTTACGCACATCTCTATCCCGCATGACGATATAATTTCCTTCCTGTCCGTGCAGTGGGCATCATGGTCCATCAACACCTACTTTTTGTGTGGCCACCGAGATGACGGGCGGTGCACCCGTATACGGTATTAACGGTGACGTCGTCCGGCTTCCCGTGAAGTGGGACGGTGCACTGTTCTCACCGGGTGGGCCACCGACGATGGGGGCAGGGGCTATGCCTGGACCCAGGGGAACCCCAGGTCCGCTCGTGAGTATCCCGGAGGGTGTCATGCCAGGCCCGCTACTTGCGGCAGACAGGACGCCCGGCACGCCAGGACCTGTGGGTGGGACGACACCTGGACCTGCGAGGCGGGGAGAGTACCCCAGCGGGGGCATTCCCAACTTTGGCAGCGCCGGTGAAGGCTTGCGTGGGAGTGGAAAGGGTCCGCTGGACGACGAGGAAGATGGAAGAGGTAGGTTCATCGCAGAGATCGAAGGCGAACCCGCGGAGACGGATGTGGGTGGTGCACGGGGAGGTGACGTTGTCAGCGGCCGGGGCAACTGAGATAACCCGTTCGGAGCTGGGTTTGAAAAACGGTGTGGCACAGGAGTGTGGAAGCGCTCAGGAGGGAGTGAGAATGGAGCTAACGGAACACTCGAGTTTGCGGGGCCTGGCTCGCCTGAACCTGGGGTCCAGCCGTGTCGGGGGGAAGAGGCTGCGGAGGTGATGGTGTGATGTGATGGTGCGAGGACGAAGGGTGTTGCAATTGGTCGGTCGCGTTCCCTTTCCCTCTCTCGTTCCCTTTCCCTTTCCCGCTCATCGTAGTTGTGTGAGGGTGGAAGTGGGTGGGTAGAAGGAGGCCGACTTCCAGGCATGCTACCCCCACCGAGTTTCGCCTCATCCCGCTTCCAGTGCGACTTAGAGGAAGGGTTCGCAGACAGATTGATGATCTCCATCGTCTGTACTCCTGGTGCAGGGCCAGAGCCTTGGGGAAGGGGAGAGGCCCCGTCAGGACCGGACGGACTTGCACCAGGATGGTGGCGGTGTACGACGTGATGGTGGTGCCTGTGGTGGTGATGCTGCCCTGCATGATTGTGCGGTGGTGCGTGCGATGTTCCATGTTGGTGTTGGGTATGCTGGTGCGGATGTTGTCCATGAGGATGGTGGTGTTGATGGTGTTGGGGATGTTGGTAAGAATGGGACTGACTTGCGTGCACTGGGTGGGGCTGATGAGGTTGGACAGGGTGTTGTTGCAGCTGGTGGCTATGGGAGTGCGGATGGGGGTGTTGGTGCAAATGTCGGTGGGTGGGTGTCGGGACAATCGATTGGACTTGGGATCTCTCTCTATCCCTGTCGCGTTCATTCCTCTCAACTCGTTCCTTCTCTTCCCTGCGCCGCGCGTCCCCAACACTCCAATCCGTGCCTCCAGCAGGCTTGGAACCCCAAGCAGGATATCCGGGTCCCATGTTAGGGCCAAATTCCCTTTCTCGCTCTCGCTCTCGCAGCTCTCTCTCGCGCTGAGCCGCCAGTTCCCGATCACGTGGGATGAGCTCTCGCTCCCGTATTTCGCGATCCCGCTGGATCATTTCCCGTTCTCTCTCCCTCTGGAGCTCTCGCTCTCGCTCCACGAAACCGGAGGGACGTTGTATTCGCGCTCCTCCAGGCCCGATGACTGGGGTGCTCGTCGTGCCTCCGGGGCCGATCACAATACTCGTTCCACCTACACCTGGACCAAGCGGATATCCTGTCGGACCCGTTCCAATAGAAGGAGGTCCCTGAAATACGCCCATCGCCGGCTGCGAGAATGATGGCCCGTCAATATTCGCAATGCCTGGCCCTGGTATACTCCCAAGTCCAGCAATGGCATTCGGTGTATTTTGTGACGGTGCAGAGGACGGTGCAGGTGGTGCAAGTGGATTAAGCCCAGCTCCGGAACCACCAAGTGCGAGTGGCGGTCCTGCGATTGGAGTGGTATTATTGCCAGAAGCGACACCAGGACCTGGATTTGGTGGGTAGGTCTCCGTGGGACCTCCGATCCCCAGTCCATTCACTCCGAATCCTGGGTTTGGTGTGGAACCTCCAAAGCCCACGGCTGCAGGACCAAACCCGGATGTGGTATTGTTATAACCAATACCGACACCCATCGGAACGCCCATTGGGGGACCGAATCCTATCCCAAACCCATATCCCATCCTCCGGTGCTGAAAGAGAAACTCAAGATCGGCTGCTATATCATGGGGAGGGAGTATCGGAAGGTCGGGGTAGGCCGTTGTTCCACCTGCGTAGTCACAAATCAAGTCAATTGTACTGATTCACAGCTCACAAGTGGTTGGCATACTCAATCCATCAAGCCCCGGGTAAACGCCGAGACCTTTTGCATAGGATACCTTCTTGTTGGCCGCAAGATGCGAGAGGTGGGATGGGAGAGGGAAGGTGTTTGCAATTTGCCGGAGGGTAGGTGCGGGTGGGGGGTTGAGTATTGCATTCGGAATACGACGAGCTAAAGACAAGTCAGTTCGCGAGCACAGGCAAGGATACACGCATACGTACCTGCGGAAGGCCGCTCGACTGTCCTCCTCTCCCTCTCAAGCTTGCGTCTCTTTCTGTTTGTCTCGGCGATCATCTCAGTCTGAAGTTCAGTGCGAGCAATCTGTGAATGGTAAGAAGGGGGTCAGCAAGGTGTGTATATATGCGCGGAAAAACGAAGGGAAATGAAAGTCACGCTTGAACACGTCAAAGATCCATAAGTGTCTTGCTCTATCTATACTCACATCCCAGCCTTCCCAGCCCCATGTCTCTTCTTCGCGCCTCTTCCTCGTAACTGCCTCGATCTCGTACGTCCTCTTCTTTGACGCGAGCATCAATCGTTTGTCGCGTCGTTTCGTGAGTTCGCTTTGCAGGTGGTGGAGCTCAGGATGAGTGCCTGATATGATGGAGATGGATAAGCTCAGAGTAGCACGAGAACAACGCGTACTGACCGTCCCAGACCAAAGCTTCCTCCCATGCCAAGCCCTCCATTTTTTCTACATAGACCCTCTCTCTCAGCAGCGCGAACTTGAGTTCGATCATTGCCAGGACATCGAGCGCCTCTGCTCTGTGGGCAGGTTGGAGATCAGGATCCTCGTCCTCCGGCTCCGGCTCCGGTTCAGGTTCCGCGAGTGGAGTGGGAGAGGGGGGCTGCGACGGCTCCTCCGGTTGTGCATCTTCATCTTCATCTCCATCGGCTTCTACGTCGCCATCTGGGGCGGGATGGTGATCGTCGTCATCAAGAGCGTCTGGATCATGGTCTTGGTCGACGTCTTCGTCCGGTATCGCACCGGACGGGACGTCTTCATCTGGTGGGGATGCGGTTGGGTCTACCGACGCATGGATGGACGGTGGGACAGATGGGTTATCAGCACCCGGGTCTATGGCGGAGGTGGAGAGAGGGGGAGTGTTTAAACTGGTGTTGAGAGTGAGACGAGTTGGAGATTGTCGAGGGGAGATGGGATCCTGGTCTTCAGCATCCTCATCCTCGTCCACGTCCATTTCATCTTCCTCGGAGTTAGAAGGACTGTCGTCGTCGTCGTCTTGGTTCTCGACGTGGTTGTCATTCTGGTCGTCCTCGTCAGAGGTGGGGGCATTTGGGTCATAGACCTTGTAACCTTCTTCCCATAGCTGCTTGAGCATCAGGTCATTCTGATACATACTTATCCTCGCCATGACCCTGACACCACGCTTAGATCGAGGTACTTTTGTACGATCAAAGGGCATGGGGACAGCAACTTTTTTGCGCGGCTTGCCCCAGTGAGTGGGGCCGGGGCCTCTGCGTTGGGAGCGTTTGCGATCGACAGAGCGATCCTTGCGCGGATCAGCCTCTTCGCCCTCTTCCTCCTCCATGGCGCGAGGAGGGGTAGGCAGTTCTTCCTCCTCTTCCTCCTCAGCATCCGGGGAAGGACTGGCAGATTTGAGTTTGGAGGGAGGGAGAGGACGGGAGTCAGAATCAGCGTCGAGGGGACGACTGGGACCAGCAGGGGGTGCTGTATTGCTGGTAGGGGAGAGACAGTGGCCGGGAGTGGGAGTGGAGGTAGGAGAGCCGGTACCCCCGTTCTTGTATGCCCAGTCCCACATAGGAGCGGGGACGAGACCCCCGCGCTTCTTGCGCTTGCTCGAAGAGGGGGCGCTAGCTGTCCTGGATGCGTAGCTGGTGGGGGGAATGGTTTTCCTTGCGAGAGCTGGGCGCTGTCTCTGCTTTGGGTTGGCGGAGGCGGTTGAGGCGGTCTTGCGGGAGCGGGGGGGCGGGTGTTGGTCATCGTCGTCGTCGTCGTCGTCGTCGGTGAGGGAGGGGTTGGTGTCGTTGGCGATCTTTGGGTCGTGGTCGTCGTCGGTGAGCTCTGAGAGCTCGGACTCGTCGATGGGGTTGAGAGGGGGGGAGGGTGACGGGGAGGAGAGAGAGCCGAGAGGGGAGACGGAGTGGGCCATGTGTTTACGCGTTGGGGGACAAGGGGAAGGGAGGGACGGGGGAGCGAGGGAGACGAGTGGGGCGACGAGGAGGTGGTGGTCGAGGACGCGTGCGACGACGACGAGGCGATCGAGGTGACCAAAACGGGAAGAAAGAGAAGTGGACCGTGCGTCAGACACACGTGACGTGGGTGATAAAGGGTCAGGGGTTAAATCACTTTTTTTGTATTTTCTACTTTGATGATGAACGTGAATCTCGACGTGCTCGAGCTCATTTTCGGGCAGCTCGACGGGTCCGATCTCGTCGCGTCCGCGCTCGTCAGCCGTGCATTTCTCGCCGGGGCCATCCCATCCCTCTACGCCCGCATCGAATACACAACCCGCCATGCAAAGCGCGCCCAAGATCTCATGTCCCCCTTTGCCACCCTCGCAGCCCACGACCACCTCGTCGTGCACGTCCAGCGCATCGCCCTCCACGCCGCTCCCGTATTCCAGCCCTCCTCCAACCAGGTCAGCCCATCCTTCTTGAACGATCTCGCACACGCTCTCCGCACCGCTACAAACTTGCGCTGCTTTGTCTGCACAGTCAAGATCCTCCCCCCACTTCTCCCTCACCTCGTCGACAAGCACAGGCTCCATCATCTCAGGATATGCGCATCGCTCGGATCCAGGCAAATGACCGTCCTCCAGGATCGCACAGGCCTCCAGAGTCTCTCCCTTGACTCCCCCTCCTGGAATGTCATCGACGCCTTGCCCTCCTGGACTGCTGGCATGCAAAGGACACTCGCCCATCTCACCTTATTCGTATGTACCCCGTTCACCACACGTCCCACAAAGCTCACCCCCCCCCCCCCCCAGATGTCCCAGGACATTGATGCTACCGTCCTCAATGCCACCCTTGCTCAGCTGCCTCGTCTCCGTGGTCTGCACCTGATCGGTTGCCCCAGGATAACCCATATCATCGTCCTCAAGGCCCTCTCCCATACCCCCGCTCTCCGCGAGTTGTCCTTCACTATATTCGTACGTTTCTGCCTCTCCGAGGCTCTCCACCCCCTCATACCTCCAACAGCCATCTCAAGAAAACGCGCTTCCTCCCCTCAACTTCTCTATTCCGCCTCTGACACACCTATCCATCGACATACGTGCCTCTTATCCTGGCCTTAAATCACTCATCGCCCGCATCATCTCTCGCCTTTCCCCGAGGGATGCCCTCGCCATATGCGGCGGCTGGATCGGTGAGATAAGAGGCTCTTCAGAGCGCGCTGACGCACCACAGGATGCTGGTGGTGGAACCGGTCCCGGTGCCGCCATTGGAGGCGGAGGCGGTCCATTGGGCCAAAATTTCCATGTCTGGCAAGGCCATGTACATCTACACGGCCCCATGCTCGGTCATGGACACGGACACGGACACGGACACGGACACGGACACGGACACGGACACGACCAAGCCAACGACCCACCACTCCTCA
>JBBPNB010000333.1:0-21980 GCA_038090635.1 Rubroboletus satanas
AATACACCAAGAAAGCAGGTATATTGCGTAGAATTAGCTGGGGAGCTAAGTTCTATGCTGAGGGGTTTATATACATCTGAGACCGTGCTACGAGAGGAGAGGATCCCAAAAAGGGGAATGGCCTCATGGTATCCTGCAGGCATGGTAATGAGGAGGCCTCATGGTGAGGCTATGCATAGCAGAAATAAAGGAAGGCAGTGTCAGTCCTAAGAATAGGAAAGAAGTAGGACCGACCATCTGGTACGAACAAGGTTAGGTTTACACAGGAAAGTGGCTGGAGAGATCTAAAGAGATCAACCAGGAAAGGAAACGGTGGTCCATAGAAGCGGAATGCCCGTCCACAATGTTAGGAAAGAGAATGAAATAAAACGGTAACCGCAGAGTGTAGGATAAGGGTTTAGGGAACAGAGCCAGACCATTGGTTTGTAACAGAACATGGCAGTTCCCAGTTAGTGAGAGAGTGTGTGCTCAACATGTATGTGTCGAGACGCGTCTGGGTCATGTGCGGTCACATGCCAGAAGTCACTGGTCTTGAGCGCGTGCAATGGGTCACATGATTCTGAAGTCACGTGTCATTGGTCAAGTGAGGGAGAAGGCGAAAAGATATGAAGAAAGGGGTATTTCATAACACTGTCCATCATGTCACCCTCAGACACTATTCATTCAGAGAAAATTCTCACTGGACCCAACAATTACGAAATCTGGAAAGTCCATGTCTCAGCAAAGCTCAGAGCTGAAAAAGTCTTTGGCATCACCACAGGAACAGACGTAAAGCCCATTCTTGGCTCCTCAAGCGCTGCCACTGCCTCTGATCTCCGTGAATGGCATGAATGTGATGAGAAGGCTCACTGCATCATCCAACAATGCATCTCTGATGCCCTCCTGACAGTATTCAACAATAATCCAACCCCAAGTCATTCCTGTTCTGACATTTCTGACCCCGGAACCACCATTCTGAGTTGGTATCCTGGCCCTACCATTCTGAAGCATTCCAAAGATATTTCCCATGCTACTCTGAGGGTTCCGAGATTGACATCTCAGAACAGACTTGGGACAGACTCAGAACTGCTCCGAAGCATTCCAAGGTTTTTTCCTGTGCTCTTCTGAGGGTTCTGAGATTGTCATCTCAGAACAGTCTCAGAATCAGTCCAGAACAGGTTCCGGAACTTTCCCATGCTCTTCTGAACTTGGAACATTCAGAATTGGCTTCTACTTTACTTGGACCATTTACCTGATATTATATATAACTTAATACGAGTACACCTCCACCCACAACACATACATATATGTTAGTTTCTTACTAAGACACACCTCAGTTGTTTACCACCATCTCTGGCAGTGGCTGAGGTGAGTCTTTTTCTTTCTCTATTTTACCTGTAGCTAATGTACTTTAGTTTGGGCATCTCTGCCTCTTTCATAGGTGAATATTAGTTGTTTATCACCATCTCTGGCAGCAGCTGAGTTTGGGCATCTCTGCCTCTTTCATAGATTCTGTCAGGTTATGAGCCCTGTTGGCGCAAGCTAAACAGTAGCACTCAGTGACGACTCAACCCCACCTCACACATCCCTCAGTGCACTCCTGTTCTTCTCAGAACTCACTTCCAGTTTACCTCTATACCCTGAATACTGTCCACCATGTCACCCTTAGATACCATTCGTTCAGAGAAAATTCTCACTGGACCAAACAATTACGAAATCTGGAAAGTCTATGTCTCGGCAAAGCTCAGAGCTGAAAAGGTTTTTAGTGTTACCACAGGAACGGATGTAAAGCCCGTTCTTGGATCCTCAAGTGCTGCTACTGCCTTCAATCTCCATGAATGGCACAAACATGATGAGAAGGCTCACAGCATCATCCAGCAACGCATCTTTGATGCCCTCCTCATAAAGACTTGCGCTTCTACCAGTGCAAAGGATCTCCTTGATGCCCTCGTGAAACTTCATGAAAATCCAAACATCTCCTCCGCCTTCTATCTCTTCCAACAGCTCTTCAGCAGTACATGGGATGGGACCTCTGCAGTCTCAGACCATATATCTGGAATCCGAACAATGGAAGTGCGCCTCGCTGGGATAAAGTTTTTGGTAGATGACAAAGTCCTCTCCTTTATCCTTTTGAACTCCCTTCCGAAAACTCCAGAATGGGAAATGTTCAAATCTTCCGTCATCAACACAGTAGAAGATAGCAAGCTGACCTTCAATGCTATTGAAACCTGGATCATCTCGGAAGACACTCAGCTGTTCCCTTCCGGCCATTCCAAGTCTGCTATGAAGGCCTCCGGAAACTTCAAGCCATCAACTTGCCCCTCAAATACCTCCTCCTGGTGTGAACACCATCTCTCCAAGACCCACGACACTGCGGACTGCAAGTTGTATAAGCACTGGGTCTCAGAGCTAAGGAACAGAGAGTTTAGAAAGTCAGGAAAGGGAAAAGAAAAGGCAAATGCAACGGAGGATTCTCCAGATCCCCCAGACATCGTGAACATAACTAGAGAACATGTACCACGGTCTACAATGCAACGTGTTCGCGTCTACTTGTCATCCGGATCGAAAAGCAGTGGGAGAAACACACTAATTATTGACTCCGGAGCAACTTTGCACATTGTCCCTCACTGTTCCTGGTTCTGAACATATCATCCATTACACCCCCCTCATCCAGTAACTCTTGGAGATGACACCGACACCATGGCAATAGGCATCGGAACAGTACCGGTTGTGTCTCAAGTCTCCGGAACAAACTATGAGATACTACTATCTGATGTTCTCCTTATTCCTGAGTTCCAAATCTCTCTCATTGCTGTAAGCCAACTTGCTTCCACTGGCCATTCCACCATGTTTCCAGCTGGTTCCAACATGTGCTATGTTTGGAAACATTGGAACACCATACTTGTTGCCACATAGAAAAACAGACTGTACCATGCTAAGGTCACTCCAACTGATCAGAAGGAGGCAGCACATGCCACTATGGACATAATCCTTCTTCACCAATGCATGGGCCATATCTCCATCCACTGGATTGAACAGATGGTGAAAAATGGACAACTTCAGGGAATAGACACACTTAGTGGTTCACTGACATTCTGCAAAGCATGTGTCCTTGGAAAGATGAAAAAGCTACCTTTTGACCTCCAAGATGGACCTTGCACCACTCGCCTGCTTGAAATGATCCACACTGATGTCGGAGGCCCCATAACTCCAAGATCCTGGGAAGGCTACCGGTATTGGATTGTCATTGTAGACGACTTCAGCCGTTTCCCTTGGGTATACTTCATGAAACACAAAAATGAAGCACTAGGAATCTACAACCAGTGGAAGATGGACATTCAAACACTTTTTCATACTGAGATAGGGCAAGAAGACTTCTCCAAATCCTATGTCAAATTTGTCAGAAGTGATGGAGGAACCGACTACAACAACAGAGCATTCCAAAACCAGTTCCGAACTGACAGAACACTTCATGAGACCTCAGCTCCATACTGTTACAACTCAATGTTCACCCTACGATTACTATCCATTCTCGTTCCCTCCTACCCCAATGTTTCCCTTACCACTCTTCCGTTCCTAACTACTATAAGCAGCCAGCACAGCAGTGCCTCAGACTGATGACTTGTTCGTATTACTTCCGTTGATGTACCATTACTCCGGTCCTCATTTCTCCTCGTGTTCTACATGAGGACCGGCATCATTACTCCTTATCCAGATTCCTCTCTTATCGTAGTATGCCTTCCCCTTACCTCGTGCCAACCGGTTTCCAGACGAGTCCCCTTATAGGGTCCTCTGGCCTCGTAGCACACTTGTATCAGTATATAGGGACCCCACCATAGAACCTAGCATCCCAGCTAGTTCTATGTGAATACCACGTATCTCCTGGCGTTCCCTTCACAGATTTCTCGAAGACCCTAGGCTACTTCTGAGTGCCTACTGCTAGACCTTGTCGAACTATCTACTCTTGGTAATACAGGAGAATTGGTAGCGTCGTAACACATACACTCCAGAACAAAACGGTCTGGCAGAATGGATGAACCAAACCTTATCCACTCTTGCAAACACCATGCTGGAAGAATCAAAACTTCCAAAGTCTTTCTGGGCCAACGCAATGGAGACTGCTGCCTATGTCACTGCCTGAAGTCCAACATCCACACTTGATGGGAAGGTACCTTATCAAATCTTCTTCAATCAACAAGTCAATCCCACCTTCTACTGACCTTTTGAGTGTCCAGCATATGCCTACACATCAAAGGAACAACAAGAGGGGAAATTCCACCCACATGGGAAGAAGTATATCATGATTGGATACACATATGGACAACAGGCTTACAAGCTCCTTGACATACAACATCGCACTATCATCTCCAGCAGACATGTTACTTTTGATGAAACCAGAACCATCTCTGGAACTGAATCTGCTCCATGGAATGACCCCACCATTAAGGGACAGTAGGAGGGTCTAGTTCCAGAGCACCTTCGTCAACCAGAACATAATCATGGGGATGAGGAAGATTGCCGTCCACTCAATCTCAGACCAGTGGGAGACAGACAACTCCTTCCGGAAGATGTTCCAGAATGACCAGCAAGCCCTGCCATACAAGAACTTGCAGACCAATTTGAGCAACTCCACCTGGATGTGCCCCATGCTCCAGTTCCCATTGCTTCTCCGGTTTCTCCAGCCATTCCAGCTATTCTGGCCATTCCAAGGCCAGTTTCCCCAGATCTTGCACCCTTCCCAGTTCATCCCCCTGCTCAGCGAATTGCTGGAATATGTAGGAGTAATCGAGCATGGAAGCCAGCAGACAAGAACAAAGAGTATCAACACACTTTGGACAAAGAGGCTACGAGACAGGCAGATTGACAACAGGAATGAGCCAGACAGCTGGAACCACCGGAACCACTGGAACCATCGAAGCCATTGGGAACACTGGAACCTCCGGAAGGCGAGCCTGAGATCCCAGGAGCATTCACAGCATCCATAGAAAACATGGAAGATTTCATATTCGCTGGTTCTGCAAACTCCAACTTAGAGAAATCTCTCCCTAGAACACTTAAGGAGGCCTATGCTGAAGCAGATGCCAAATTATGGAAATCAGCAATGGAGGAAGAGCTCCAACGCCTTAACTCCAACCATGTCTATGAGACTGTCCTCATTCTGAAGGGAATCACTCCAATCACTTCCAAACCTGTCTTCTGTCTCAAATGAGACCAACATGGAAATGTGGAACGATACAAGGTTCAGATAGTTGCACGAGGGTTCACTCAAAAGGAAGGAGTTGATTACCAGGAGGTCTTTGCCCCAGTAGCAAACCTTGACTCGGTCCGCACCCTAATCGCCCTGGCTGCAAAACATGATCTAGAGTTGGATCAAATGGATGTCTCAACAGCCTATCTCAATGGAGAACTAGAGGAAGACCTATACATGCTACCCCCAGAAGGTGTTCCGATCCAACCCGGATACTGCTGGAAGCTCCGATGCTCCTTATACGGTCTTAAACAGGCTGGATGAACCTGGAACAAAACTCTGAATCGAAAGCTTGGAGAACTTGGCTTCACCCATTTGGATGCAGAGACATGCCTTTATGTCTACCGGAAGGACAGACAAGTCTGCTTTCTCATTGTCTATGTTGATGACCTACTCCTAGCCACCAGTTCTTGGAAGTTCATGGATTCCATCAAAGCAAAGCTTTCTTCCAGTTTCAAAATGCAGGACCTTGGAGAAGCCAAGTTTCTCTTGGGAATTGACATCAAGAGAAATTGTGAACTTTGAACAATTTCTCTATCCCAATCACAATACTCCTGCACGGTTTTGGGACGCACTGGCATGTCCACTTGCAAACCCGTATGGACTCCTATGGTGCACAATTCTCAACTCTCTGCAACTGATCCAGATGATGATCACAGTGTTCCAGAGATGGTTATTGAAGGATGTCGAGTTTCCTACCTCACCGTCATTGGCTCCTTGATGTACCTCATGCTCGGAACACGTCCGGATATTGCATACGCAGTCGGAACACTTAGCCGTTATAGTGCCAAACCCAAATTCACACATTGGGAAGCAGCCAAATGAGTACTCAGGTATATCCAAGCCACGAAGGACATGGAACTCAGATTTGATGGAATGGAGATCTCAATGGACCTGGACTTCCATGGGTACTCCGATGCCGGATGGTCTCAGGACCCCAACAACTCCCAATCCACTTCTGGTTTTCTCTTCATGAGCAATCGTGGAGCTATCTCATGGTCTAGCAAGGAACAAAGCATGGTTGCATTTTCCACTACGGAATCGGAGTGCATCGGACTCAGTAATGCTAGACAACACTTGGCATGGTTACGGATGTTCTTTGATGAAATTGGACACAAGCAACAGGGTCCGACGGAACTATTCTCTGACAACCAAGCTGCCATCATCCTATGTCATGATCCACAGTTCTCAGCATGAACCAAGCATATCCAACGAAAATATCACTTCATTAGAGATGACCTTGTTGGAAAGGGAGAGGCAATTGTTCGCTATGTTCCAACTGGAGACATGGTGGCAGACATACTTGTTACGAACTAATGGTTCGGCCCATACCTGACTATTCATTTCTTGTTCATCTTCTACAATAAACCTTGTTAACCCTTCGTTCAACCCTGTGGATGGGTATTCTATTACTTCGGACCACTATTTCTCTTCCTGAGTTAATCTCTGTGATTGACACTGCTTCTCTTCCATCAAACCTAACCTTCTTTCTTGTACCATACAGTCGGTTCCACCTTTATTCCTATTTGTTAGGAACCGACATAGCCTTGCCTCATGTTGTCCTCATGTTACACCTCATGTAGTCCTCAAGGCTCTTCCCCATTGGGAATCCTCTCGTCTGGTAGCACGCCCTGTATCTATATAACCCTTCAGTGTAGAACTTAGCTCCTCAGCTAGTTCTACGCAATATACCGCATATCTTCTGGCGTAATCCTGGTCGGACCTCTCTAAGTCCATAGGCTACTTCTGAGTGCCTACTACTACGTTCATTGTTGACTATCTATCTTAGCATTACGCTAGGAGAGCAGTAGCATCGTAACAAAAGAACTAGCTCTACTTTGCCACAGTTGCTATCTAGCTTCTGCCCTATATGTCGGTACCTATGGTCAATCTCCCTAGGATCTTCTCCTCTCAGCTGAGGGCGAGCAGTTCAACCTCCACCTGGAGTCGGAAGGGCCGCTGCTCCTATTCAACAGTACGAGAAGACTCATCAAAGAAATACCCTTGCATCTACTCTACCACCACTCAGCCTTTAGGTTCTTTGAAGTGTGCATTCCTCTGCCAATCAGGCCCAGGATCTTCTAAGAAACCAAGACTAGAATATGGTCCTGTCGGCCCGGTAGGTACTACCACCGTTCACCCAGCTAAAACTTCAAGGCAGACCACCCCCGGTCCATCCACACCATCATCCTCAAAAACAGTACGACCACGGCGTGGTCCAGTCAAGGCGGTTGGTATCGGAAAGGACACACTCCTCAAAGATTTTACAGGGAAGATCGAGGACACCAACTGGTGGCTTGGGGCGCTCAAAGCCTACAACCAGCTATGGAAAGGCAAGATGGCCAAAGAGGAGGCCATTGCCATTGCTCTCGCTCACATGGGAAGCGGGCAAGGATGGGTATTCACTGAAGGTTACTACAACCGGATGGCATGTAATCCCACCAAGTATCGGAGTTGGTCAACCTTTGAACAAGAATTCAGTATGACCTTCTCCTCCACCACCACTGCTCGGAATGCATGGAGGGAACTCAGGAAGCTCAAGATGGAGGTCACCTCACCAAAAGCCCTCCACAGCTACAACAACAAGTTCTCCCTCCTCACCAGACTCACCAATGTCACCCAACAAGAAACCCTATGTGACTCCTATGTCAATGGACTTCCCTACAATCTTGCCTCGGAACTGGCAGTTGGACCCACCCCCACTACAGTAAAAGCCTGGCAGTCGGCTGTCAGTACCCAAGTACAAAACCGTGAGGACTTAAAGAACCTCAGACAGCATTCTCGGACTTCTACATCCCAGAACAAGACACCCCAGTCAACCCCTTCCAAACACTGCTGCGCCACAACGACCTTCCCGGTTGTTGATGAACTCTCCTCCTATCTCGCCACCCTGGCAAAGACCTATTTCCCCAGCGAAATCTGTTGCTCCATCCAGAATGGACCTGTCAGGCCTTCAATGCGGATGGAACCAAGAACAAGATGGGCCAGTTCAAGTTCAAGACACGACTCCACATCTGGGTGGACAACAACAAGACTGACCAAGACTTCCTTGTACTCTCCAGTGGGAAACATCAGAATGTCATCCTCGGCATGACATGGTTATTGTTACAAACCAATGGTCTAGCTCTGCTCCCTAAACCCTTATCCTACACTCCGCGGTTACCGTTTCATTTCATTCTCTTTCCCAACATTGTGGACAAGCATTCTGCTCCTATGGACCACCTTTTCCTTTCCGGGTTGATCTCTTCAGATCTCTCCAACATTTTCCTGTGTAAACCTAACCTTGTTCTTACCAGACGGTCAGTCCTTCTTCTTTCCTATTCTTAGGACCGACACTGCCTTCATTGATCTCCGCTATGTATAGCCTCACCATGAGGCTTCCTCAATACTGTGCCTGCAGGATACCATGAGGCAATTCCCCTTTTGGAATCCTCTCCTCTTGTAGCACGGTCCCTCATGTATATAAACACCTCGGCATAGAACTTAGCTCCCCAGCTAATTCTACGCAATATACCTGCTTTCTTGGTGTATTCGTCTCCTTGAGTCCTCGAGCATCTCGTTGATTGCTCGCTACTAGTTCTTTGACGGTTATCTATCTTGGCTTACGCCTTGAGAGCGGTAGCGTCGTAACACCCATGTTGATTCCAGAATAGGCTGTGGTGACGAGCGGTGAGCCAGTGAGGTATACTCGGTAGGTCGCCACAGTGCCACTCCGAGGTGGGGAGACATACTCCAAAATTTTAAAGGTGAGGTCATAACCCCCACTGGGACATTCAGGCAGCTATGGCTCATAATTGAACAACAGCTCTACAAAAGAAAGGGAAAAGACCTACCTAACATAACACACGCATGCAGGCACCCTCCCATAGGTCAGACTGGAACTTGGCCTGGATTGTCGCACCAGACCACTCAAAGCGTGCCTCACAGATGGCAGCAAGGTGCATGAAATCTGCCTGATGAGACTGTATCATACCAATGGGCTGGCACTCTCTCCAGTTTGTACTAGACCATGATGTCAATGGTTTAACATACTGGACAAGGATGTTAATGTCAGGAAAGTTGTTGGAGACTGCCTCTGCAAGTCTGGGATACTTCCGCCCCAAAAAGCCACCTGGATCACAGGCCAGGATGTTGCGGAGGTCACTGCACCACTTGGCAAGGAATCTATAGAAACTCACTGCCGACTCATACTGTACCATGTTCACCAGTGATTCACCAAGTGAGTATCTGGCAAGCCGAGATGCAATCTCCAATCCACAGCCTGACAGGCCAGTCTATGCAGGAGCATGAGTTATAGCATTCAAGTCTGATCAATAAAAGATGAGACTAACCTGGTTGTAATCTCCTCCACAGCACAGTGCAAGAAGGACAAGCTCCAACTGCATAAGCCCTACTCTGTGGAGTAATGCATCATTGGTGCATACTTCAACATATGCAGTTGTGGGCTTTGCATCAGTGCTGTTCAAAACATGGTCAAAGTAAATGTAGTTGCTTGAGATTATATATTCCCATACCCGCACATTATACATTGCGTACCAAACATGAAAGCATCACTGTCACTTGTAAAGACAGCATTGATTCGTGCAAGTTGGCTCATCATAGCTAACTCAGCCTCAGCTTCTCCAGGTGCCTGCAAACACAGGTAATAGGTGGCAGGCATCATGTCAGACAGAATGAATCAATCTTACTGTGTGCCACGTGAACCCGAATGCTGTAATGAGCTCTTGGAAACCACAGGAAAGAAAGTGTGGTGCAACCTTGACCTGTTTTCCACGCTTTGTAGTAGGACGATCCTTACCATTGAAGACAAAGTGAACATGGCAGGCTACTTTGTGCAACCCAACAAGTCAGTAAAAGAGCATGTGAAGCTCTGGACTTGGTCCTGCACCTGCATGATTGTGCTGGAAGACAGCACATGCCTCATACATCCATGTACTGGCATGAAAAATGAGCAACTGCTCCTCACATGTCCAATATATCAAATACAGTCACCAACCTGCCATCCACACCAATTTTCATGAGACCTGGCTCAGAGCCTTGTTCTGAACCCCTCCTAAACCCCTCCACAATGGTAAACTCATGGAGGGGCCATATTTCACAAGTGGGAGAGATTATCTGCATGCCAAGATCAGCCCTGGGCCCAGGCCCAAACGGCACCCAATTCATTTGGTGTGATTGGGACTTACCTTCCATAGTCCTTTGATACCCATTGATACAACATGATGGTGAGCACAGAGAAGCTGTAAAGAGGGGCCACGAACATTGAATAGTATAATTTGAAATATAAATGACTTACCGCTGTCCAAGCAGTTGGTTGAGTCATGGCAGCTTGAAGCAGAAGCTCCATGTGGCCTGCAGCCTGACAAGGGTCACTAGATGGATCATTAGATCTTGTAAGGTCAATATTAATGTTACCTGGGCAGAAACAAGGACTCAACAACTTGAAGTATGGAAGGCCGACAAAGAGCAGGGTTGAGACTGTTGTGGCAGATGACTGGTGCTGACATAAGCACCCAGAAATGGAAGGTGATGTGGTTGAAGTGTTTGGAATGAGGTCTGAGGATGGGTGGGGAGGTGTAAAAAAAAATGAGGCAGGCCAGAGAAAGAGGCTAATTACTACAGCATTGTTGAGCACCCAGTGGAACTGTTGAGGGGAAAGATGTTGATGTCTAGTGGTAGTTGAGTGGTCAGGCTGTGTTAAGTCAGTTAAGAGAGCTAAATTGCTTAATACCAGTGGATTCGGACAAACATAGTAAGTTCCAGTAAATCTTTGTGCAAATACGGTAAGTCCTGGTAAATCTGGTAAATCTGGTAAATCGGTGGTCTGTGCATCACCATCAAGCAACAATGCCACAATGCCTACATGCTAGGACTTTTGTACCCTACTCACAATGTGTCTTCTGATTCATTAAAGGTCCACTCAAGCTATATAGTTGACATGTTATTATCATTATTTCAGAGTGTGTAATTTATATAAATCAGTAATAAACAGTACGACACCATAGTTGCAGTCCTTGTCAAGTATGTCCCAACAGCTAACCAAACCAGCAATACAAACACATGGAGGGTCGAGATGATGCCAGTGTGTCAATTAAGGATGCCAGGAAAGCAGCCATCCCAGGAGATAGTGGCCAGCCGACCTGCAGGACATGGGAAGTGCCACAAGAGGTACACTATGAAGTGAGGTAGTTTGACTGAGGGCATGGTAAATAATGCAGAATAAAAATGTGTGATGTGATGGTGAGAGACTCACATGAGGATTTGTCGGGAAATGGTTGATTTGACTGAGGGCATCATAAACAATACGGAATAAAAATGTGTAATGTGGCAATGGATCAGATTCTTCTTCTTCTTCGAGTTGGTGCTCTTTATGCCACAAATTTGTGGGTTGCTACAAAGCCAGTCCAGTTCAGCATTGTCACCACACTGAGGAGTTGGAGGGACTGAAGCATGGTCCACCATGAGGCGAACTGACCAGGAAGATTTTGTGATGAAACTGAGGTGGAGTGGGCCACCGTTGCTGCTGACAAACACATTGCGGGCACTCTCGCTTGCGTGACTTAGGAATCCAGAGCTTCCCGGGAACCCTCCTACTCGTTCTATGGTAAATTTTCTCGGATAAAGTGACTTAGTCAGAATGAGTCAGGGACCAGTCAGAGACCTCTGTGAGTCTAACTATTGTGAGCAAACCTGCATGTGTTGAGAGTTGCTAGGCAGGGACGAACAGTTTGCAGACTCTGAAGACGATCCAGACCCTATTAGCTCAGGTTCAGACTTCATCAACTCAGACGAGGGTGAAGCATCTGGGTCTGAACCCTCTGAAAGTGAAGAATCAGAGTTGGATGATCAAACTCATCCATTTGGGGATGCAGACGTTGATGCAGACTTTAAGTAAGTGCATAAGAACTCAATGGATGTGCATGGCATTTAACAGCTGGTGCAGACACCTCGTTCGAGTCGCAACATTCAAACAGCAGATGACGTCTCAAGTACAGGGGTGTTACTGTGAGAGTGGGATATTCATCTTGGGGACCAGGACACCCTGTTTCGGGATGATTTACGGGAGGCTTCCGGTATCGGGAAGAAGAAAAGAAAGAAGGTAACACTATATCTATTTGAGTGCATTCTTACATGTGCCAAATTGCAGATGATCACACAGCGCGAATGTCAAGTTGGACCTGTACTCTCACATCAGGTTTGAGCATTCATAGGAGAGGGGAACCAGGCTTACATCAACAACAACCTCACTGAAGCCAAGCCAATCGAGTAATGCAAGAGGTCATTCACATCAAGCCATGTGCCATCCCCGCCTGGACAGTCTGGACAGTTCTTGCACAGTATTACAAAGATAAGGATGAACCCCAGAAGGCTCTTCAGCTCCGCATCATGGCTGCTCATCTTAGACGTGACTCAGAAGAGTGGGAACGCTTGGCCCGACAATCCAGATGACTTTCAAATCCAAGCAACGAACTTTCGTTGTTGAGAATCTCGTTAGGGACCTCAGATTTAACCAGCAGGCATTGTATTGTTACATGAAACTGTATAGCCTCAACCCCAAAAATGTGGATACCCTCTGGGATCGTGCGAGTCTTGCTAGGGAGATGCGCAACCTTTGAACTGTAAGAATGTCATTAGGTCTACTCGCTGTGACTCATTGGCCACCAGTTTCGTTCATCAGGCTCATCATTCTCTCTTGGCAATCCTCAAGCGTTTCCCGCACGACGTTACCGTCCTCACTGAGCTCCGACTGATTCTCATTGAGCTCGCCGAATTTACTCTGTGCCTTCCTCTATCAGGATGCACTAGAATACCATCAAGCCTTAAGCCCCCTTGCCCGTGCTCTGGACCCATCCATCCCCAGGCAAAATGAACACTCGAGGTTTGGTTTCATTGAATTGCTTGTCCTCACAGATCTTTACAATACAATGAACGAATATGAACGGGCGATAGATATGATCCGAAAAGGGTGTCGATGGCTTCAGGGCAGAGCAACTCAGAAATTCTGGGATGTCTGTGAAGACGACAGAGAGTATGACGGACCTGGCCAAGAGGGAACTGAACCTGTGCATCAGCCAGGGGATGTTCAGCCTGGCTTCTATCCACTAGACATAAATGCCCGTCACCAGGTCACAGTAGCTTGGATCAAAATGGGTGACACGGATGAGGGCAAGGTTTGGGAACGTTCTCATGAATGTGGAGTTGAACTCAAAAAAATCATGGTACTGCAGATGCATGCCGATATCATTTTGTCACAGGATGCATTAGATTATGCTGCCTTGTTTGGGGAAATCGCAGACACTTATTTCGAACTGAAGATGTATTCTGATGCCGGTCCGATCTATGAGATCCTTGGTGCTGATCCTGCGGTACACCATATTCACGCTAATCATCACTATTTCCCCTAAGATGCCTGTATAGACCAGTAGTTTGTATATTCCCATTCAAATCGCCACATGCCGCAGAATGCAGGGTGACATACACGAAGCATCTGAAGTCTACAAGCAGGATGGGTCTGTTGTTGATTGTTGATTATGAGCACCGCGAAGCGCTGACCCGATGTTAAGTCATCGATGTAGACCCTGCAAATACCGACGCCAAGATGAAGCTTGGAGAACTTTATGAAATCATGGATGAGCCCCGAAAAGCCCTTGAACTGGTTTATCAAGGTACATATTTTTTACACAATCACAATTTACAACGTAAGTGATCCACCACTCAGTCGTTGATGCTAGGAAGCGTCGCTCAGGCCAAGCAGAAGGCACAGCACCCCCTGGCACACCCTCAAGTTCCCAGCCCGGTGCTTCCCTGTTCAATGAAAAGTCCCATGTCCGACCAAAAGGAAGAGGTGTCACTAAAAATGGCCGACTTACTTTGGCTGACCTGAAGGCTCTTGAGGAACAACGTGAGAAGGAGGTCTCACTCAGGTACAAATGGATTGAAGAGCTATGGTCAGGTATCCTGACCACGGAACATAGCGATGAAGTAGTCAGGGAGTGGATGTTGGAAGCTGAAAAACTCATAGAAATGTTCAGGGAGACACGAAATTTGTTCTTGACAAGCAGGGTACATGTTTCAAGTTCTTGTATCCCATAACGGCTGATTACTTGGCAGCACAATGATTTTGGGGTATGTTTCCTAGATGACGACAGCAGCACCAGAACGAAACAGAGGAAGAAAGAATGGCATCGAGGTTAGAACTCATTGGTTCATCTCACGCTGATTTCTGGTTCTTCGTGTGGCTGATCTGCGCAGAACAAGACAAGCATCTGCGCAAGTCAAAAGATGATAGTCAACAACCCGGAAAGGTTGACTCGTTCCGCAGCGTCTCCTTTGAAAATTGGTTGCGACTTTTCATGCAGGTGAGGTGATTTCTCCATCCTATAGGGTGTATTTAAGGTTGTCTTGGCGTGCAGTATGCATTCATATTAACAAGACGAGAAGAGTACGAACTCGCCGATGAAGTTTTGCATCACATCCTAATGTTGAATGGGTACCAAAGCAAAGAAAAGCAAGTTACTATCCGGCTCGCAATCATCAGTACATCTTTGTAAGGCTTCGTCCTCGAATACTCACCCATATCCCCCATGATAGCATGTGCAATGGCTGTTGAAGACTATGTCATCATCATCGAGCAATGTCGGAAACTGGTCAACGCCAATCAATTCAACAATGAGCCCATGCGGATACTTTTGTCCTCACTTGCCAGTGGCTTGCGGCCTGCCGATTCGTTTATCAGTTCCACATTGCAGAAACACATGCTTCGAGAGGTTCGGCTAAGCGATGCTGCTGTGAAGATTCCTGAACTCCTGAAATGGAACAATTCGAGCCAGCACTATCACTTAGGGACTGTCAAGTCGGCGGGCGATGATGAAACCATCAAAGGAGCTGATGTGCCTGAAGACGACGCCGACGACGCGGCTGACACTGCTCCTGCGAGTGACAAGAAACCCTTGTGGCTGCCAACAAAGCACAATCCGATTCCAGTCATATTGTATGGGCAATTGTGCCTTGCAGCTAAGAGCTCTCAGAGCGCGATATGTAAGATGTCACAGAATCAAATGGCTTACGCTGCGTGCTGACGGACGAGCTAGTCTATCTATTACACGGGTACGACTATTGTCAGGGGGACCCGATCATATGCCTGTGTCTCACCCTTTCATCCCTGGGTAGGGCTATGCAACGTCAAGTGGATAATCGCAATCACCTCATCGCTCAGGTATGACAACCATGACCAAATCTTGTGCTGCTAATATCAGGGGTCCAAGGGTATGGCATGTCTCTCGCAGTACCGAGTTGCACGGAGACAAGCTGGCAAACACATGCTGCCCAAAATTTAATTTAATTTGGCAGAGCGTTCCAGCAGCTAGGTGGGCGTTAACAGTGTTACTGGTTCTCATGACTTGCCTGATGCATGGTTGAATCGTAGGGCTGCACACCCTTGCAGTCACTCGCTACGAAAAGGTGCTACGACTCGTGGAGGATCGAAAGGATAATGTGAGTCAGACGGTCCTGCTTCTACAACCGTCTAAACACAGGACTGCTTCAGGACGTTTCTGTAGCTCGGGAAGCAGCTTATAACCTGTCACTAATTTATGTCACGACTGGTGCGATCCCCCTAGCGGAGGCACTCTATCGGCGTTGGTTATCCGTATGACACCGTGCAGGTTAGCGAATCTTTCCATAAGTGTATCCAATAGCATTTCACTCTGAGGCATTTAAATCGGGCCGACGGGGGCCTAAGTCACTGAATATGACATACTCTGGCCGGTATGACGTTGTCACGTTGTCACCCGATTATGGTCCGGACTGGTGTGTAAGTGCACGGCCGCCCCGCCCGTACTTATGAGCGACGCAGTTCTTTCTATCCGACTACCTTGTTTCCCCCCTCGTATAGTCCCAGATATGTCGACGAGCACCAGTCCACCTTCGTCCCTACGTGTCCTTGTGAGATTCCACCCAGGCTTCGCGTTTGCTACACCTGCTGACACGGCCGCAGGAGCGGCACAATCACTCGAAAAGTACTGTGTCATCATCGGACACGGATGCTGACTCGGCAGGATACGCATCGTCGTCTGGAACGACGACGCCCGAGGATGATGCGCAGACGTTCGACCTGGGCCACACGCTTCAAACCGTCCTGGCTGACAAACCAAAGCGTGCTCCAGAGGAGAAACTCACCATCGTCACGAAACACCGCAATATTTCTTCGGCGATTAAGCGGGTCAAGAAAGCAGCACATGCGCTGGGCGTTTTCAAGAAAAAGGTTGGCGCACCTCCTTGTTCATCGTCATTCACGAAACTGAGCGAACGTGATGGCATCACGGTTCGGGACCGCCAGAGACCAGATGACATTTCTCCTATTTTAATATCGAGTCCATTAAGAGAACGGTTCGGGAAACGGATGTCCGTCAAGCCTCATCCAGACGAGGTATGTAGACCCGTGTCTCTCGAAGAAGTCGAGCCTTTCGACATCGAGCTCGACGTCCAGGGTTTTTACAGCCTACCCAACCGACGATTTTCCCTCTCAGACGTGAGCACACCATTAGTGAGCCTTGATCCCTACCCTGTTATCGTCCTTGACAAGTTATACGTCAAATGTCAGCACCACCCACGGGCGATCACGCGCAAGTTTGGGACAATCTCGGGTTCCACGTCTATTTTCGTCAAAGGCACGCTTAGGAAGAAACGAAGCGGGCTCCGCATGCCCAGCTTCTCAGACTTGCAGCGCAGTGCTCCCCCGTCTTTGGCGCCGACAACGGTGGTCCCACGAACCAGACACGACGTCTTGGCATTCGTCCACATGCTTCGGATCTTGTTCTTCGTACCATGGTGCGCTGCCGTCGGCGGTGCCCTGCTCTTATTCCCAAACTACGTGGACCTCGTCACTTTCCGCTCGGGATACCTCCCACCTCCGAAAGGCATTCGACGCTTTGCATATTGGGCTGAATGTGGCCAACAGCACGTCATGATCTTCCTTGCCTGCTTGGTGACCGTTCTCTGGTACCACCACACGCTGGGGCTATCGCTGACGAGCATCGCCGTGTCGCGTTTCGTGTTTGTGTGGCATGCTTTTGAGGTAGACAAGAACATCCCGCTTGGGGAGGATGATCAGCAGAGTTTGTATCTCGTGATAATGGGCCTAGCGTCTACGGATGGTTCGTTTAGTGTGAGTAGGCCAAGAGGTGGACGGACGGAGGTGGGGACAGATAACTCGGCATCAGAGGTCACGGAGACTGAGGCCTGAAGCCTGGGGTCGCTGTGTCATGATGAATTGAAGTTAATATGCATCACTCTGTACATTATATTATGTTTAAATAGCTTCACTGTATATTACCATGTACCCTTGTTCGCGATGTTGTAATGGATAGTGCAAGTGTCTGGCTTTGTCTGAAGCCTGCGGGTCACCGTCTCTGCCTGGCGGGTAAAAGTTACGTCTGCCCGTAGGGTCACGTGACATATACGCAGTTAATCGGCCGAATTTATGTTTCATTTCATTTCAGTCAGCCAAATCGTTTTACTATATACATCCATCCTCATCCTCCTCCTCCCCATCCCCATCCTCCTCCTCCCCATCCCCATCCTCCCCATCCCCATCCTCATCAACATCGTCATCAACATCCTCGTCATCAACCCCAACCCTGTCAATATCAATACCTTTCTGGCTCTTGTAGTCATGTTGCTGGGTTGAATGATCTCCCCCCCAAATGGGGGTTTCAATGCCATTACAAATTCGCATTTCGGAAGCAGACTTGACGCGTCATGCCAGAGGTCCTGTCGTTTCCCAACCGGCGTCAGAGGCGATGCGGTGCCATGCCACGTACTCAATATAACGTCGAATGAGAATTCGAGACTCCCTGACAATTTCGTCTAAAATATCAAGGTTCGAGTGGTGTCTTTCACCGCCTCCTGTCGTTGTCTTTCCACCGTCATCGTGGCCACGGCATGCAATATTCACGGAGTGATCTGGGTGCAAGGTGGTCAGCAGGAAGTTTTTTGTTATCTCGTTCGAACGAAATGATGAAACATATATGACTAATCTTAATCAGACTCGGACCACAACAACTTCAACTTGGGTTCTGTCTCGATGATTTTAAAGCTTTGAACTCGGTCTTGCGAGTAACTACCACTCTATTGCCGTATATATTTCATCTCTGAGGCTGACGTCGTTTCAGATATGAATGGGTTTGATACCATGACGCCCGACCGACGTGGCACTCCAAACACCCCACACCCGGCGCGCAGCCTGGATACGTACCTTTGGCGAGCACCCCCTGACCTCGATCGTGTCTCACTTCAAATCGCACGTATCATAAAGGCCTCCCAGAACCCCCATTCGCACTCGCAATCTAGTACCCCTCCTCCCCTCCGCGAAACATTGCGATCCCGATGCACCTGAAGACGCTCCTCGCCAGCGCCGTTCTCGCGGCCGGCGCCATCGCCCAAGAAATCGTCGTCATGCTCCCACTTCCAGACGCCACAGTCTCCGCGGGATCGAACGTCGTCGTTCAAGTCCAATACCAAGTACGTACGTTCAAATCCCCCCCTCGCACGTGTTCCCAACGCAACCATGATGCATGATTGCTGACTGTTGGGGCTCGCGACAATAATGTAGCTCTACGCCAGCACCGTCGACTGGGTCTCTGTCGTCGTCGGCCTTCTTTCCTGTCCCGCGACAGGCTGCCCTCCATCCGGACTGACGGACACGGCGGGCCTCGGAACGGTGCTTGCCCAGGCACCCTATGCGCCCCAAACAGGGTTGAGACAAAACGTGTATCAAAATCTCACCGTAACGATCCCGGACGGGACGTCGTCCGGTTTGGCGCTCGTCGGTGCGGCTGCTTTCTATGCCTCCGGGGTGAGTCACAAAGATTGGGTATCTGGCTTGTGGATGCTGATCGACGCAACGTCCATGATCGAAAGGCGTCGTATGTGCCTGGTGTAGCCTATGCGAACGCCACGGTCAACGTGGCCTAGTTCACAGCGCCGGAAATAACACACGAGACCAAGAAATGCCCTTCCATCACGCTGTACAGCCTATGTACATACACATACACATACACATACCTCGAAAAAAGTTCCGTGTCGCGGCCGTTGTGATATTACAGCGTGAACTGCTCAACGTGGATAGCCACCCCGCCCAGTTCAATCCCGCGCGTGACCCCCAACCGAGCGACTGCATTCTGCGCTTCGATCGTCAAACTCGCCGGTCCACTCGCACAAACTGCTACTCCCCCCGTGTAACCACTCGTTTCGATCCGCTTCATACCGTGGAGGTGGTTACCATCTTCGACCGAACCCGTCGAAGAGGGCGAAGTGCTTGGAGGGCCAGTCAGGTCTTGGAGTAACCCGTAGATCGGCGGCCTTGTCAACGTCACATCACAGTTTGGGATCAGAGGCACCCCTTCTGGAACACACAAACACGTGACGAAGATCGAGATATGGAGATGGATCGAGGCCTTGACCGCCGTGTTGACAATATCTGTCAACATGGGTGCGAACCACGAAATATGACCTATAAAAAAGAAGAAAAAACACACGCCGAAAGAGATATAGATATGGATGTGAGAACTCGGATTCGAGGCGCTGGGAACGCGGAAAAGGCCGCTTACCAAACGACCGAATGTACCACACAAACTCGATCCGTCGAGTTCGTTCGCCGCCGCGTCGACGCAGCTTGACACATCGGCCGACGATATCGTCCAATAGACCGAGCGTGAAGGTGATACCGGAACCCCCCGAGACGAGTAACACCGTCTCGTACTGTCCAAGATCGACGCTCGATCCCCCATAGGGTCCGTCGATCATGACTTGAACGGGGACCGATACGCTCCAGTCCTTGTCCTTGTGGTTGCACGTCTCGTCCGCCACGATCGACCTCTGCTGCGACTCACGGACAAAGTTGTTGAGTGCCCTCGTCCAATCGCCGTTGACGCGTGCACCGAGGAGTAACCCTGGATTGGATAGACACGAGTATGCAGGCGGAGCGGAGAGAATGCTCAGGGGATGACTCTCCAGGACACGCCCGGAGAAAAAGATACGGAGGCAAACATGTTGACCCGCGATCCACCCTTCATCGCAATCATGTACGCGCACCTGAGAGCGCATCGTGAGTATATCCCACACCGATGACAGCTCAACACACTCACGAGCGTCATAAACTCGTCGGGGGTTGTCACCGTGGCGTCTTTGAATCGGTAGCGAAGCAGACGCAGGAACATGTCCGCCCCGTACAACGCAAGCGGCGGGAATATCCACGGCGGCGCATATATCGAATGATAACACGCGCACACAAAGAACGCGACAAAGGTGAGCACGCTACATGCATGCACATGCGTCATCGCCACTCCTCCTTACTACAGCCAACGCGTACTCACTGAATCACAAAGAACGCTTGGTAAAACCATCGTCGGATCGGTCGGAGCGAAAAGAGAACGATGCAACCAAGCATGGCCAAGGACGCAACGCCGGACGTTTCTTTCTGGGGACCGAGAATGGGAAGGTCATATTGGATGTGATTGCGGATCCAGAGACTGCCATGGATGACGGCAGCGAGGAACATGACGCGGCCTGCCATCCGATGGAGAAAATTGAGCTGTTCATACCCGTGGCCGGGTCCGAGGAGGAGCGACAAGAGAGAGTTTTTGGTGGCGAAGAGGAATACGATCGGAAATTGGGCGAATGCGAGGAAGCCTGGTTAGAGGGGGGATGGGTTGAGAGTATGAGGGCGGGTAGGCGCCGAACGAAATCCCACATACCAGCTCGGTTTGGATCTGAAAGCAGGGGTGCATCTTTGATGATGCATGCCAACGTGATCGCAAGATACGCTGCGAGAACGAAAACTGAGATACAATGTCGGTCAACCGGGAGAAACGGATGAATGTGTGTCTAATATGTACTTTGTCCAGCATTCAACCCAAGATAGGGCACCGACCATTGCCGAATAGACACCCACGCATCCCAGTACGCCGCCATCTTGCGGCTTATCGACGAGTATTGGGATGGTTGTGAAAGCGAGGGGGACGGCTTTTCCTCGCTGATCACAGCGGAATACCCCCTTCTTCCATAACCCTCGGAAACACCAAAGAAACCAGTAAGGGCACGCCCATGTTTCAACGCATGCACAAGCGACGGAAGTGCGACAACGAGGGCGGCGCCCAAGCACGCACACCAGATCGCGGTGAATTTACCTTGCCATTTCGGATCTTCGACGTAGGAACTGGGAGAAACAATTATATGAATTGAATAGAAATGAATACGCATAGGCCATGAACGGCAAGAATGAGTTGAGTTTTGGACGTACTTGTAGATTTGTAAACTAGCTGGAATCGTCGGAGGTGCACCAGAGCCTGGTCCAGACGACATGATGCGACGAGCGATCGACTGTGCACGACAGAGTCTCGGGACGAGGTCCGAAGAAAAAATATTTTCACGTTTGTTTGTCCAGAGCAAACATCCTCCCGCTCGCCTGACCCAGTGGTTTACCCACAGTACTGGTACTCGCGTGTATGTCTCCCCCGATACTCGGTAATGTTCATGCATCCATCGATTGACAGATACCAGCTAGCCATTTAGAAGAGAGGTAGACATCTACCTGAATAAAGCACATTTGTATGACGCATTCATGTATGTACATAACCCACACTCAATACTCGTGAGAGGGCGAGAACCGCCCAAACAACGTTTCACCTACACCCGACCCTACCACAATTGAGGCTAGGAAGGCGAGTTGAAACGTCCTACAGACACGTTCAGT
>JBBPNB010000334.1:0-21906 GCA_038090635.1 Rubroboletus satanas
TTCTCCCCACCACCACCATGTCTGACGTCGAGAAAGCACGCAGCTCTCATACCTCTCAAGCCCAGTTTACCCCCGGCTATGACAGGCCAGCCAACTTTGCGCCACGGCCAACCAAGATTGCCAACCCTGGCGCTCTGTACGTCCCGCCCATCCTTGCATGCTTCCTGCGCTTACCCCACCTCAGTGGTTTGTTCTCGTTCGCATCAACCACATTCATTCTTTCCATGTACAATGTAAACGCAAGACATATTCATACCCCCAACGTCGTCGTTGGCATGGCCTGCTTCTCTGGCGGTCTCGCCCAATTCTTGGCGGGAATGTGGGAGTTCCCCCGCGGTAACATCTTTGGAGCCACAGGTGCGTTTCACCCTCGCTGTCATTCCGGAGATCTCCATCGCCATCCCATCATGCCGTCCTCCGTCGTGAGACCATTCCCTTTGATTCGCATGCAAATGTCACCGGCCTTTGTTTGGTCATCCACTTTGGACATGTTACTATTATTTCACATTTGGCTAATTGTCATGCAGCCTTTACTTCTTACGGAGCTTTCTGGATGTCATATGCAACAATCTTGATCCCCGGGAGTGGAGTGGCGTCGGCTTATACATCTCCGGAAGAGTTTTCGCAAGCAATTGGCATTTACCTGATCACGTGGTTTATCCTGACCTTTATGTTGCTGTGAGTGTTGTTTGCCACTTGTCCGAAAACGTGGCCCTGAAAGGTTTCTACAGCATCGGTGCCCTTCGTCGTAATCTCGCCTTCATCGCCCTGCTCTTCTTCCTCTGTATCACCTTCATTCTCCTTGCCACCGGTGCATGGACTGGAACCGCTTCATTGGATAAGGCTGGTGGTTGGTTTGGTATCCTGACGGCCTGGATTGCGTACTACTGCGCTCTCAGTGACCTGCTTGTCAAGGAGGAGAGCTGGTTCACCCTTCCCCTGGGCGTTATAAAGCAAGCGCGCGTGGATTAGATTTATCAGTCGCCGTGTGACGGGTCCTTGTTGACGGTTTGATACCCAGTTGGATGGTGTGTTGGTTCGAGTCACCAGTAATCTACTCTCCCAGTCGTTTTATCCATCAAATGACCAGAATGTAGTTACCCATTATTTCCATTCAAAATGCGTTGCCTCTCAACGGAGAAAGTACGGTCGCTGTTCATTTCTTGACGCTGTTGCTAAGAATGGGTGTGTCATTCCAATCAGATATTCTACGCTGAAAACTCCAACATTGTCTCGAATGTGTCATTTGATGGCGGTCAGACGGAAATATAGATGTTGTTGGATTGATTGTCACGTAACACTCGTGCACGTCCGCATGCTTCGAAGTTCGAACTGAGATATCATTGGAGAGATGGAAGTTCCTGACCTTGTGTGATTATGGGTGTGGGAAGCCGTCCCCTTGCAAGCAGAATCCTCTGGGGCACCCATACCGGAAAAAAAATCACACTGGAATAGACGCGTTTGATCGACAAGAAAGAAGTACAGGACTTTTTATATATATCCCGACTTTCATTCTGGTATAGGGGAATAGAAGTGGACCTTGAGCAAGCGAACGCGGTTACTGTCAGCGTGGGATGGCAAGAAACTCCTTCTGGGAGAGATCGCAACGCCCAAGCAACACGTTCGGTCCGAGCCCACGTACATTCTGGCAGATGTTTAGGCACATGGAGGTGGCTGGCTGATCGTTGGGGCTATCGGCGGGCGTGCTGTGTAACGTAGATAGGGCCAGGACATATCCAGACGGAACGTCGCACAGGGATCACGCTGGGCAATGGAGCCTTCCGCGATGTCTGCGTCCGCGTGGGTTAAAAGTAACCATTGCGCGACGGTTCGGCCGAGCGCAAGTACGCTTCCCACCGCGGCGTTCATTGATGGCATGGATTTATACTTGCCTCTCCACTCTGATGAAATCACCCCGCGTTATCGACGGGCATATCAGATGCATCATCGACATCCGTGCCATCCTCGCGAATAGCATCTAGACATGACGCTGAACCTTCGTGCCTAGGCGTCTTTCCAGAATACACCACTCGCGTGGGATCACTATAAAGATGAGCGACGGGGACGACAGCCGACTCAGATGAGTACAATGCCTCGCCAAACCAAAAGGGTTTGCTTGATTGAGACCCGGCACAGACCGAAACTCCGCTTGGCCTTTTGTGCGCGCTTGTGACTGATCGTCCAGGCAGATTCATTCGGGCGTATCTTTTTTTTGCCTTTTTTTTTTTTTTCTTTTTTGTCGCCATCATGTCTTTTAACCTGCCCATCGCCCATGGCGATATAACTGCACCGACACCACAGAACACCCCCTTGAATCAAGCACCGATTGCACAGGGCTTGTCGCGTCCGACCGTCCCCGACATCTCTGAAGATAATGAACAAGAAGAAGATGGCGAGGGTGTCCTCTCACCCGGTGCCCAATCTGCCATGCTCGGTCTAGTTCAAAATCGTCTCTCTGATCTCGTCGGAAAGAGCTCTGGATACATCGAAAGCCTACCGACCGAAGTCAAGAAGAGCGTCGAGGCCTTGAAAGGGGTTCAGGTCAAGCAAAACGAGCTACAGAATCAGTATAAACGCGAGTGCTTGGAGCTCGAGAAGAAAGTATGCGATCGATCCTTCTCCTCGTACGCGCGATCGAATCGCTCATTGGCCTCGTCTTGTTCTCATTTAGTACCTCGAGCTTCAAAAGCCTCTTTATGAGCGACGAAACGAAATCATCTCTGGCTCGTTGGCGCCCACAGCAGAGGAGATCGATGCTGGCATTCAGGCATCGCTCAAGGATGATCCGGACTACACGCCACTCGCCAAAGACCCTCCCAGTGGCCCTGCTGCCATCCCAGAGTTCTGGCTCACAGCCCTACGTAATCACGTTGGCATTGCGGACCTCATCACTGAACGCGACGCGGGCGCTCTCAAACACCTCATTGATATCCGTCTCTCTTACTTATCCAACGACGAACCCAAGCCTGGTTTCAAGATCAGCTTCCATTTCAGCCCCAACGAATACTTTGAGAATGACATCTTGGACAAGACGTATCTCTACCAGGAGGAAGTGGGATACGCTGGCGATTTTGTCTACGACCGTGCGATCGGTACCGAAGTCAAGTGGAAGGAGGACAAAGACTTGACCAAAGAGTTCGAGATCAAGAAGCAGCGGAATAAAAGTCGGGTTCTTTCTCCAGCCAACTCCATCAGCATGCTGATAATCCAACCGATCAGACACTAACCGAACCCGCTTGGTGCGCAAAGCGAAACCGACTGACTCCTTCTTCAACTTCTTTTCTCCCCCCGCTCCTCCCTCGGACGATGATGATATTGACGAGGAAGATCTCGAGGAACTCGAAGAAAAACTGGAGATGGATTACCAGATCGGTGAAGATCTCAAGGAGAAGGTGATAACACCCTTGTTTGTCCTCCCCGTCTCAGAGCTCACACGACCACAGATAATCCCTCGTGCCATCGACTATTTCACCGGCAAAGCTCTCGAGTACGATATGTTGGATGACGATGATGAGTTCGACGAGCTTGACGAGGATGATGACGACCAATTCGACGACGATGTATGATTTTTCAGCCCATGCAATATTTTGACCTGCAGACCTCAGCTCCGCACTCTTTCAGGACTCTGACTCTGACAACGAACCTCCTGCAAGAAGGCGCGGACCTCCCAAGGGTCGTGGGGGCTCCGGCGCAGGCACTGTGAACCCTGAAGAATGCAAAAACCAGTAGATGGTGGTTCGATCTGTCTTGGTAGCCACAATACCACTCGTACGACGTGTGTGTGCGTGTGTGCGTGTGTGGTGTGTGTGTAATATTGATCTCCTTTGTCCAAGTGAAAACGCCATCTTTTGTACTCTTCCAAAAATTTCCGCGCCTTCGCAGCTATGCACTGACAACGGGTCTTGCATCCTCCTCCTTTTTTACTGTGGATTTGTCACCGCGTTACCTATTCATCCGCATCTGCGTGTGTGTGTGCTTTTATCTTTCTTAGCTTGACCTTGTCGAACTACTTAGCTTTTCTTTTGTATAATGGGTTCCGATTGGTGCAAACCGTGACATGTCTTCTCATGGAGTGGCTTTTCGTTGTTGCCAGTCGCTTTGTGACCTCGGCGTACTCGTTTGCGGAACGACATCGACGGCCCGCCCCGGGTCCGGGGAGCGACGTACATGACGCACTACCTTATAGAAAACCCCTTTGCCTCTGAGTCGCCCGAGTCGAGGACCAGAGGCCCAAGTTCGGACGCAGCATTGACTAGACCGTCAAGCGAGCGCAAGCTGCTGATTGGCATGAACTCGGACGGACGCCTTGGACGGGTTTTTTCAAAGAAGAGCACGTTCAGCTTCATCGAGGAGGGTAAGCATGATAAAGATAACCTTGACACTCACGTTGACGGCTCGGGCCATCCATCATCCACGTCCCCCCCGAGTGCCAGTCCCTCGGTCGCGCGCGTGGATGGGCCCGGGGGTTCCAAAAGTACATTTGCCCTTTACCGTTCCGCGGCGGCATGATATGGAAGATCATGCTCGAAGCCTCGAACGCATCTTGAATCTTGTGCGTGACAGTACTGCCAAGTGACAGCCTCATATGCGTTTCGATATACACATAGTCAATATCGATGAAGACGGTCGATCTCAATCCACGTCGTCGCATAGAGGACACTGGGCAGACTCGGACGCCTGAGTTGAACTTCCGACGTCTCATGATAGACTGGGAAAACGCCTTTCTTGACGTCCTTTTGGACCCTCGATGGACAGACGCTGGTGGCGTCTGCGTCGCGCAGAGTGTAGATTCGGGAGAAGGATGCCTTGCAATGCCTACCGGCTTGAAGGATCGATCCAGTTTACGCCCTAATTTGGGTGCACAAGGTGGGAGAACCATATTGTTCAAAGGATAGCTGCTCGAGCACCCTCGAGTATTTTTTTTTTCCCGTGCGTCCGGCCTGAAAGGAGTGCCTTGGACTGAGAAGTGTGCGCACCGTGCAAAACGTTCAAGTTACTGCGTGTATATACATAAGTACCTGCCCAAGGTACTTTGCTCCGTTTAGCGATCTGGTACCTATTTCTCAGTTCGGAAGGGAAGCCAACTCACGTTTATTTTGTACATACCTGCATGAGGGCGGTAAAATCCATGCCTGGAAGCGCAAGGAACTGGTTTGCACATCGAGGTCACAAGTAGGAACAACCCTAGGCGTCACGATGTTATGACAAGCTTTGGATATTGGAAATCGCTGCCAAACTGTTAGGATCACAGGGGCTGCCATGCCCCGACATGTCCATCACTACTCATCGCATCTCACCAGGGACCGGTTCCTGGCCCAACAAGCGAGTGCACCATGGCATACGAGAGAACAGGTAATTTCGGGAACATGCAAGAATGGTTTTGCCTAGCGAAAAACATAAATGCGCTCTGTCCTACATATATCGTGCACACTCAAGGGGTCCCGTCATTTCTCTCATAGTCCATCGACCCCCCTACGCAGTGGCCGGGATGGGCACCTCGGCCTGGGGAGTAAGCCTCACAGCATGTCTCCTCTCCGCCGGATCGAAATCGGCCACAGCCGAGTGGACCGTCACGCGGTTGTCCTACAACAGGCATCAGCACGTCCGAGATAGACATACCTCCCCCACGTACCCAAACGACGACCGTACCAGGCCTATACCGCGCACGAATCTGGAAATCGGCACCCTTGCTGACGTGGTCATACAAAAACTTGAGAAGGTAGTCGGATTCCTCGGTCTTGAACCCGACGATACGGCGAACGAAGCCAGGGTTGACGTAGAGCGCTTTCTCGCCCGTCACTGGGTGACGGCGGACGAGGGGGTGCTACAGACGGATCTCGTTTGGTGTTTCTACGATCGTAGGAGTGAGAGGGGTCGTACGAACCTCGGTGTGGATGGGCTCGCGGCGGACTGGGCCACCGCGGCGACGAGAGTATTCGGCCTGCTCGTAGGCGCTGTGCACCGCCCGGAGACCCTCGAGGCGCTTTTGGAACTCGGGGGAGAGGCGGTTATGGGCTTCAACTTGCGATGCGAAGAGAGTGTCGCCGCCACTGGGAGGCTAGGAACTCGAGTCAGAGCCAATGAGAGGTCAACCGGGAGATTGCATACCTGGTCAAGGATGAAGAAGAACGTCGTCCCCGGAGGTTGTTTCTCGTAAGACTACATCAAAGGACGGACGTTAGTGTGTTCTGCCACAGAGACAGGGCAGGCAACTGACTACATCGGAGTGCCATTGCGTCTGAGTGATGCGGTCTTCGGTGAGAACTTGCCTCAGTGGATCACGGTTGGCATCGCGGTACACTAAAGCCCTCGTTAGCCAGATCCCAAGTTATTTATATAATAATGGCGACTCACCGACGTGGAACTCGGGGTAACCCTTGACGTTCCCAGACGTAGGGTGTCTCTGGATGTGCCCGAAACGCCTACATTTTCTGTCAGACGTACGCCCAAAAATGACCCAGATCTCAATAAATAAATTACTTGGCCAACTCGATCTGCCTCTCTGGACCAATGTCCTTGAAGTCTTGGTCCCTAAATATAAGCACCTTGCGCTCGGCAGCGTACAGCGCGAGCTCGTCGAGACCTTCCTCGTTGAGCTGCGAGATTTGGATTCCATTGATTTCAGTGCCGATGTAGGGGCTGATATGCTCGAGACGAGCCTCGGGAGAAAGGAGGTGGGGCTTTGCGCGGTCAGCTCTCAAGCCAGGGTCAACATGCTCTGCTCATAATTCTCAGCCATCGACGGACTGGGACATGTAGGGCACGAACCATAAACTTCGGTGGGAGGCCATTTCTCGTCCCCCTCAAAATACGGGAGGTAGTACGGGTAAGAGGGACCATTCCCATCCTTGTCGCAGTTAAAGGTCAGTTCATAAGTTTCGTTACAGTGTAGGCTGTGCTCACGTCTTGTTTTCCGGTAGCGTTCAACTTGAGCTGCTCCACCTTGTCGCTCAGTTCAGTGACTTGGGGAAGTAGGTTAGCAACGGAAGGCGCCATTGTGAAACAGGGGGTATGCTCCTGTAGATGGGTTCCAACCACACATCCGTTTCTTTGCCTTTTATACGCCTCGCAAGATCCCATTTGGAGGGTAATATGAGAGGCATCCTGAGCATGCAATATAAACGTTTAATGGCTAATCGACCTTCATGCAAAGTGACGCAATCATCCTGACTATCTCAAAAACACCTTGCGGACACTGGTCTGCCATGTATGACGCGTGACGTTTGAAAGGCGTTGGATGACGCGACTTGATAAAGGGATCGAGTGACACTTCAAGAGGTACCTATCGCACGGAAGGTTTCCACGCTACGCGTCGTCCGATCGACTTCCTATGAAGTACTTACTAGTCGGTGCAGCCGCTTTGACTGTCTTCCAGTGAGAGCTTAGTCACATGACGGTGGCTCAACCGTTCGTAGTTGCGCTCACCTACCCTTTGGCGCGGCTATACTCCGGTTACACTCGGGTAGTCGCCAAAAAAGAAAGTTGAATTGCAGTGCTCTATTACACTGGCACGAACCAGACGTACGCTCGACGCAACGTTGCGATCACTGCGCGCCAGGATTGGGCGGTTGCTCGCCACCCTCATCCGGCGTGTTCAGTAACATTCCCGCCCCGAATGCCTCGTATGTTTGAACGAGGCCTGTCCCAGTCTGTTGATATACGGCACCGTCGTAAGGTTCGGAGGCGGTGGCAGTGACAAGGTAGAAGCTCGTCTTTCCACCCGCACTATCAACGTGTTCAGCAATAGGTCCCGTGTCAGGGAAGGTATAATTCCATGAAAAGGGGACCGAATTCGTATAATTGCAGCCAGCAAGTTGGGCTTGAGCGGTGTTACTGTTAATCTGGTTGACGGACAAGAGTTCACTGTTGGTCCCCGCGTATAATGTACAAGGCTCGAAAGAAGAGCCTCGAGTCTCGGCACGTCCAAGGAAAAATGCTTCGTACTCTATAGGCTGTGACCTGAGCGCCAATGCACGACACAGAAGGGAGAGTACATACGGCTACTGTTCGGCGCGCGAGAGCTCTCATAGATGAAGGTATCACCAAAGGCTCTACCACTCGAACGGAAAGCCCGGATGGCATAATTGGAGACGAGTGTTTGTACTGGCTTCACAGAGAACATATGATTCAACACGGATTCGGCATCCAACGAGACTGATTCACCGCCTGGGAATACGATGGACCCAGCACGGCTGACGAGGCAATGTCACTGCACCAGAAAGTAAAAGTATATTTTAATCTCACCTGTGACCACGGGTCATTGGAATCCCACTAAACAAGTCCTCGGTCAGTTGACCGATGATCCAACCAGCGTAAGGGGAAAATTTGTCGAGCATAATGCTACGAGAAACCATTGAGTATAGTTGGGAGGACTTGATGCACGCACACTCACGATTGACTTCCGAATGTGGCGGTAAGACCATTGACATTCAGTGTGGTGTTAAACCAGGTCTGGCTGTCATCCCAAGAAAGGGTGTTACCAGCGATCGAAATCGAATAGCCCGACTCGTTGGTGAAGGTCAATTTGTGACCTGAGGTGTATGTCCTGTAAGATGTCCCATTGGAAAACTTGGCTACAAGTTCAAATGTGCCGTCTGCTGGCACCGAGTTAAAAGAGGCAGGGTCACCCTGGATCCAGCACATAGAGAGGAAGAGACCTGGCTGGTACATGCTCAGATCCCAGCGTTCCCATCCTGCGAGATCGTCTGGGCTGATGTTAGGGAGGGTGTCAATAGCGAGGTCTCTTGGGCGTGTTGTTAACGTCCCAGAACAGTTGTTGTAAGGACCAATCGTTGACCGCCCAAAACTACCGCCGTCAATGAATTCTGCGGCAGCCACAGACACGAGCAGGAGTAAAGGCAGGAGGATACGCATACTCTCTGATGCGGACACTGGGGGAAAATCAGGATACGGTCCACCCGGTGGCCCCGCCTGACAGCGGAAACTAAAATATGCCTACCCTGAAACACCCCCAGGCAATGCCAGGTACTCCCCAGCACAGGAATGACCCTGGATTTCCTTCTTTGCTACCGACCTGTGGTAAGTACATAGTAGAGTCGTCAACCGATAACGTTACATACCGTCTTTGCAGATCATGCGCGCTGCTTTGAGGTATAGTCGAGCCTTAAATTTCCTGTCCTGCAATCACAGCTCTCAACCGTCTGTGGTGAATCGTCCACTTCAGATACGGTGTTGACGCATCGGGGACATGATGCATGATGACCGAACCTGGTTTCTGATGCGGAGGAAAAAATTGCGCGTCATTCGTAAGCAGTAGTCCAAAGTTACTGATCCGGTCTGAGGAAACCGCATGGTAACGTTGATGTGACGGAAGACCACTTTGACCAACGTGAAAAGGTAGATATGGCGTTACGCCGTCAATGCAGTCATGAACATCGGGGTGTGAAGTGGAGATACCAAGAGATGCTTGCGCGTTGCACGTTCCAGAATAGAGAAACAAGATGTGTAGGGAAAGGACCAGACAATGGGACAGTGGCAGGAAGCTGCATTATGACGGTGATTGTGAGCTCTGAGTCTGGGTCGCGCAACCGGGGTCGACAACTCCGAGCGGATACGAAGAACCGAGCCGAGAGTCATTATGTAATCCCAATGGAATGGTAATACCCCCGAAAATGTATTCAGTTTATGTAATACAGTGGCTGAACGTTGAGTCCAGACTGTCCAACGTAGTCTGCCCAAATACTTGGGCTCCACCTCACCCCCGGTCAATGATAGCGCCTCAATGCCAGCTTGGAATTCGTCAGAGATGATACCATTAGACTCGGACAACTTCAGAGAATACACCCCGAGTTGACCGATTGTCAATAGTCAAGGTTTTGCAATTTCGGTATTTCAGACTCTCGGTCTTCCCACGGTTCCCGAAATTCCGAAAAGACTAAACTCTACTTTTTCGCCTTCGGTCAGCACGGAGCGTCTTCTCTGAGGTTGTCGGAGCCAGAGAATATCATTACTATTGAATTCCGGTGGTGCATTGAGGAGATACAATTGACCGAAGGTGAGGTGCATTTTTTATTCGAATTTCTCACATGCCAAGTTGCCCGAAAAAGACAATAATCCATTGCATAAATTTTCTGATTATTTACAATTTCGTAACATATTGCAACTCCGGTTTATTATATTCCATGGAATTTTTGCCAGCGGACAGTCATCCACTACCTGCTCGTTAGCTCCAATGAAACAACAACGCGCTCGATCGCTGCACCAAGATATTTCTATTTAGTTTTCAACTGCTCTCGTACGTTCTCGTGGATAACGTCTGGTCCACGGAAGTCCACTGCCGCCCAATTGACACCTCCAGTGCGATCTTATGGATAATAGTCAGTAACGTGGAATAAGAGGAAACCTGATACAAACATATAAAGAACACGAGTGTGAAGATGACCATGTAGGCAACTGCCAGGTTATCATCCGAGATAGCGCGGCAGCCGTAAGGCCCATGACGGAGGACATTACTGTTGATCGATGTGTCTCTCCCAGTAGCGCAACTTGCGAGCAGCATCTGTCCGGTCCCGGGGGCTACCACAGGGGGTAAAAGCCCCACTTTGATGATGATAAAGCCGGCTGCGACACAGAAACCTATCTTACAGAATGTGATCAGCCGGGCCGGGAAAATGCAGTGGTTCGGTTGAGCGTCCAAGCGGATGAGTGGTTGAACAGATACCCAGATGAGCCCGCCGATGGAATAATAATGACCTGAAACCTGGGGGGGTGCATCAATTGGAGAGGATCACGGCGTTGTCGACCGATGTCTTATGAAGAGGCTCATGAGAAGTTTTGGGAACCTCGAGAAGTGGTTGCGATGGACACCGGGATACTTGCTCGGATAGCAGTGGTTCAACTGGAGCCATAGTGGTGTTCAATGGAACGACAAGGTTGAGTGGCATGCTCGCAGAAATCCGCAACCATGTCGACTCGAGCGCACGACAAGAAGCACCCGTGACTGCAGGGTAGAAACAGATGGACTCTCGGGACGGTCATCATGAGGGAGTTTCGCTTCCGTCTCGGTCTCCGTGATGGAAGGTGGTATTGGTATGTAATAACCGAAAGCCAGCGTGGGCCGGCAATTGCCGAAACTCTCAATGACCGCGTTGGCCTCGTCGCGCACGTCCACTGTGAGTACGACTTATCGGACAACATCAGTCGGGCTGCGACTCTGCAAGCATCTGGGAGCGTAGCTAGCAGGTTGAAGGACCTCATGGCTGCGCGAACAGTCTCAGAACTTGCCAATTGGGATGGCCGTCTTGACCAGCAGCGTCATAACTTAAAATGGCGTCGCTCCTCGTCCAACCTCGCTCGCGATCCACATCACACACCTCTCGAAAAACAGCCCATCGAGATCTTCCAACCTCCCGGGACGTTTTCAGACCAGAAACGCGCCGAGAAGGAGAAGTCTGCTTCCCGTTCCAATCTCGAGGTACGGACCTTCGCTGCCTGTCCATTTTTGTCTCTTGCTCACTTCAAATCGCGTGCACGACAGTGGGACTCATTTGCGAACTCGCCTGACAATGCGCGACTTCCCACTCGTGTCGATACCACATCAACTCCTTCGCATGATATACATCATTACCATCACCCTTCCATCTCGGTAAGTCGACCCCTTTTCCCCACTTGTCCATTCTTCACGATCCGCACAGCACAGCGTCCCAAACCAACCATTATTACCTTCCCCTTTCATCGCATCGTCAAAGTCATCCCACTTCACCCCTAACTCATCTGTACATGCGTCTCGCGTCCATAATCAACGATCCTCTTCATCATCTGAACACATCGCGTTATTGCAACCCGCGTCGACGACTAAGTCAGAAGTAATAGATCTCACCAATGGAGATACCGACGATGAACTGTCCGTTAGCGAAACGTTGGTCAGTCTTTGGTTCCGGTACCCGATCGAAATACGGAATGACGTGTTAATGATCATCACCATCTACATACAGGTTCCCAATAGCATACATTCCACCAACCAGTATGCTGATCCCGGTCCAAGCCGTCGACCCTCATCTTCCGAGCACAGTTCCCCAATAGCCCTGGAACAATCCCTTTTCACACCCCCTCCACCCCCTAGGAGACGTACCCAACTGTTCATTGATTATATAGCGGTTCCTGCGTTTCCCAAAGGATTAACCAAGGCCGACTACACGGCAATGTCCGGCCGTGCTGTTACGCCACTGCCAGGACCCACTGTCACCAGCGCGCTCGGGAATTCCTCTCTCGCTGAAACCACGGTCACAGAAGAGCGTACTCCTTCCCTTCAGAAGTGGAAGGGTAAAGAACGCGAGCATGACGTAGTCTCTTCTCGCAAGAAGTACCAGCGACGCGCACCTCCTAACGGGACAGACGTGACCCCCAGCGCGTTTCTAGACGCGTTCTATGAGCCCACGATGATTCCTCTCCACGATGATGACACTTATCCTCCGCTCACCACTTTGGACCTCGCGACCAATACACGTTTCCAATTTGCTCACGCGTGGCGAGGGCACGCATCAAGGCTTCGGGAAGCTGAGCTCGATTGGATGTTCAAGTTCAGGCTCCTTGGAAGAGCGTGCATTTGGGTTCGGTCAGTGGATACTTCGTCACCTCGCATTCCCGGGACCACCGGTTATGTCTCGAGTGAGCAGCTACAATCCTGGGAATTGGTTCTACCAGATAGTTCGCCCCAGAAGAGTTCGATGCGTATCTCGGGTGGGCAGGCTGACGCGACGGAGAGTCACTCCGTCGCTGAGGTCGATGCCAACTACTTGTCACTTCCGGACGACCCCACGCTTGTTTCAAGTGTCGCGTTCGACCCGGCACTTTCTGGTTCGACACTGTCCCAAACCTTTTCGTCGACGGCCGTTGACGCGGAGCATGACATGAATCAGTACTTCAATGGATTGAGCGACTCTCCGAACAAACACATCTCTCCCCGTCAACAGCACGCTACGCATGCCTCCCGCTCGCATCTACTTCAGACTGCGGGGCATGTTCAGATAAACCCTCTTCGATTAGGGTTCTCATCCCTGGACCTGGACCCCCAGCCGGCGGACACAGGTGCCAATGGGTGCTTCTTGGGAGTACCTCCAAGCCCTACCACAGCGGATATGGAATCATCAATAGCTCCTGGGCTCACTACCGATTCCGCCTTCGAACCCGTGGGTTACTTCACGGCTTCGCAAAGTAACGTCTTTGCTGGAGAAGCTCCCCCTATGGATGCCTGGTCGTTTGAACAGGAAGAGGGCCTCTTGCCAGGCAATAGCCCGCCTTCCAATAACCACGTTCCACCCACCACTCTTGGTACTATTGATCCCTCTCTTCTTGGTCCGGAGCAACCTCAAACACCATCGCGGCCACCTAAAGATTCATCTCCGAAACGACGGTCAAAACTACCAGAGCCAGTCATCTATATTCGTCGACCGATGGATCCTTCGACCCTGCCTTTGGTATCAGGCAAACGACCAGTGCAGATTAAATATCGCGATCCAGGGGGTTCTCCCGCAACCCCTTCGACTCAGTCGGTGTCTAAGCAGGCGTCATCGAACCATGTGGAACACCCCATTCGGGTGTCTGAGAATGACATGGACGATTCCCCACGAGTAAAGAGAGTCTCAGCACCTTCGCGCAAGCTACGTGAATATCACACCGTATCCGACTCTGATTCCGATTTTATACCCGAAACCTCTAACTCCAACTCCAAGCTCAAGCTCAAGCTCAAACGGCCAAGCGTCATGGACAAGCAATCGGTTGCCGAGTACCAAGGCACGGATGCCGGGACCGTCCCGACACTGTCCTTCTGCCATCAATGCCGAAATCGTTCCGCGCGACCCAAGATGCTGTGCACCAACGCAGTTGGCGGCCGTGTATGCGGAAAGCGGTTCTGTAATCGATGCATTATCCACCGGTGGGTTCATTCCATTCAATATTCGTCCACTTGGCCGTTTTTCCTGATTAAACCTCTTCTTTTTCTTCTCCTCTTCGTACGGCGTGTTGTCTGGGGCCTACACCTTGATCCATTCTATGGGTGTGATGTTAGATATCCCGACATCACCTTCGATCAACACAGCGCAGGTTTCTTGTGCCCAGCGTGCACGAACACGTGCAATTGCTCGTGTTGTTCGCGGAACAGAGGTGAAGAATTCGTTTCGATGAGACTCGGAGGACTTGCAGCTTCCATATTCAAAACCAAGGTGACACTCGTGCGGGACGCCGGCAAACCACTCCACAGTGTCAAGTCATCCTTACAAATGGACGTGGACGCGCGACGGAGCGCAAGTGAAGTGACGACGCCGACGCCCGAACCTGGCGCACTGCCAATGCAGTCACAATTCTGGGCGCACGTGTACGGGGTGGAAGGCGAGCGTGTGGGGCGTGCATTCATGACGCGTGAACACATGGAACGTCTACAGGTGCGCGCACCGTCCCCCCCACCTCCACCTCCGAAGCGGCAGCGAGCGAAAGCAGCTGAGAAGCCTCGACGGCGCGAGAAGAAACGGGAGAAGACGAGAGGACCGCGCGTGTTTGTGGGGCGCCCGCTCGAGTCGTGGAAAGTCCGTGCGGTGCGCGATCTAGAGACGAGCGTGGACGTAGAGACGATTCGACGGGGCGAGGTAAAAGGTATTGGGAGCACCGCCGACGACCAGCTCGTACCCGTCTCTGGCTCCTCTCGCCGACGCCGGTGCTACATCGGAAACCCTGCGCCGCTGTACGAGCCGTATGGACGGATGCCGGGAACGGCGAGTCCGATGCCCCCGTCCTCGCGCTGCTCGACGCCCATGCTCGACTCGGACGGGAGCCTTACCCCGCTGTCCGAGTTGGATGCGACCTTTTGGCCACAGCCGGAGGTGGGAGAGTGTTGCTCGTGGGCGCCACCGCCGCCGCCGGGCACGATCGTCCACGGTCTCTCCTTGGATTCATCTGGTCCGTCTGGCCCTTTTACGAGGGAATTGCCGAGTCCTGGGATACCTGGTGCTGTAGGTACCGGAACAGACGTTGGACGGCAGGGTCTGACTTTGAATTCTGGCGCGAAGGTGGATATGGATGTGGACGTGGACGTGGACGTGGGCATGGGCGTTGCTGCGAACGGGGGGCCAGTGTCGACGACGCTGTCTGAGGAAGACATGGCGAGGGCGATCAGCGCCGCACTAACAGCGCTCATCGTCGACTCGCCCTCTTGAATTGGCGGTGTTTTCGAATCATGTCCAAACTTACCAGGATGTTATCTATACATATATGCGTCATGCTTGGTTCAAATGGAAGAGGTTTCAGGGCACTACAGCATTAGAGTTACAAACAAGGCGTCTCGAATCGTCCGAACATGCGTGAACTAGTACACACGAACACCGATGAAGGGGGAGGGAGGTACACGGAGTGCGTGGTACATACGTCGGGTTCATCCAGGATGTTACACGGATCACATCTGAGGCAAACGGTGAGGTGTGAGGACGTGCACGAAAAGGGAAAACCCCAATACGGTGACGGTGACGTACCAGCCACGCCCAAAACGCCTCTATCTTGTTCTTGGGTGGGGGGTCATCGTATCTGTTTGCACCAACGTGTATTGATCAGTTTCCGTGCGTGGGCACACGATAACAACAACAGGGAGGGAAGACGTACGTCATCGCATCGAATTCGGCCACGTCAGAGACAAAGTCCATCTCTTCCGGCTTGACAGTGGGAACGCGCATCACGAGCTTGGCGGTGATGTAAAGGACGGGGAAGAACATGATCGGGAAATAGTCGGTCACGAAGGTGGCGGTGGACCAGTTACCCGTGAGGAAGACTTCCCAAGCGCTAAACTGGAGGACCGGGGGGTGATTCAAAGAATAGCATGTGCATGTGGCGATGTTGAGAAGAGCCGTCAGTCGCTACACGCAAAGGAACGAGGGGGACACGCACGAAGAGTACGAATGCGGACCCACAGACACACCACCATCCGGCGTATGGCTGCAACCTGGGGGCAAACGGGAGCGTGTTCCTGTCGATTCCCTGCGCTTTCATGCCCTTGTGGAACCTGAGATATGTCACCCCGATACCAAACCAGTTGACTAGACCGGCGGTAGCGGAGAAGTTGGAGAGCCAGGTAAAGACGACACCGGAACTGTTCCCGAGCGTCATGTATGCGAGGAGTGCAAAGCAAGAGCAGACCCCGACAGCGACATAGGGCAACCCAGAGCGCGTCGTGCGACGGAATATTTTTGGAGCACTGCCGCAGACGGCAAGCCCATCTAAGGGACCATGTGTGAGCTATGAATGCGATCACTGAAACGATGGTCTGCATACATAAGCTGCGTGATGCAAGATAGAGGTCACTCGAACTAGCAGACCAGGCGGAGGTTAAAATGGCAGCGTTGATGATCTGAAGAAGCGTCAGTGTCCGAAATGAGACCAGACTCTCCCGATCTCCAACGTACCGACGGCAAGACCTTGATACCAGCTGCGCTGAAAGCAATGACGAACGGCGAGGCAGAGGCGTTGCTGGAGTTGAGGTCGAGCAATGGGTTGTTGGAAGGGACAAGTAAACCAATAACGAACACGCCCCCGATGTAGAATACCAAAACACGGAAGTAAACCCTCTTGATCGCCTTTGGGATGTTCCGGCGGGGATTCTTTGCTTCAGCAGCCGCTATCTGGTGACAGGTCAAGCGGGGCAGATAGAGGCTATCACGAGAAAACGAACTGCTACTGCCTCTGTGCCGAGGTACGCGAACGCGGCCTGGGTGGCGACGCTGCACGTGCCAAGGAAGTGACCCTTTACACCAGTGAATCCATAGTAGTCTGTGAAAGGTCCTGGGTTTTTCCAGTATCGGAACCCGATACGATCATGCGTTGGACCTCCACCTAAATCGACAACTATACCAAGAATGATCATTCCTGTGATTGTAACGACTTTTATTGAGCTGGATACAGATCCGTGAGAGGAAATATGGATGGAAGCCTGATGCTGTAATTTACCTGAACCAGAACTCGGCCTCTCCGTATGCACCTACAGCGGCTGGTGAGAAGAAGGAATTAATTACAGAGAAAGTTCTCACCAGCTCCAAGGGCATTAATCCCAATAGCAACGACCAGGCACATGGAAATCCAAACGGCAGGGCTGGTAGTCGTGTCCCAATAGCTGATGATAGCCGCCGCCGCAGACAATTCGGCTAGAAGACATTCAGTATCAGGATTTTTCATACTTGATCATACGGACCAGGTAGGGTCAGCTACAGTATGAGAGTAAGAGAGGGTGCTAGGTTTGATGCTGAAGTAACCTTACCGTCCATCCATACCAGTAATTCCAACCAGTTGCAAAACCATAGGCAGGATCAATAAAGCGGTCAGCGAGTTTGATGAAACCGCCAGGGAGGGGTAGGAAAGCTGTCATTTCACCAAGAGAGAGCTGTAATGAAATATTAGATGATGTGTGCCCAGATTTGGTGGAGACAACCAGAGACCATGGTAGCAAAACATATCGTTCCAATGAAAAGGTAACCCAAGAGGAGACCGACGGGACCACCATTCATGAGGGAGGTTGCTGTTCCAAGGAAAAGACCGGTGCCAATGACACCACCAATACTGGAAGCATGAGTGAGCTCGGGTTAGAATGATAGGCGTGGAAGGACATATATATACATACCTGATCATGGCGACATGACGGTTCTTCAGCTTACGCTGGAGGGTGGTATGAACCCCGGGGGATGCTGCTTGGCCCTCAACCGACTTGACGTCTCCATCATAAGGGAATTTTTTCTCGTTGGTGCCTTCGTCAGAAGCCATGATGAACGAAGGAAGAGGGGGGATGTGGGAGCGGGGGACGCCTAAATAGTAGTAGGTCTTATCCGGGTCCCTTGAACCGGTTGGTGCCTTGTGCGATAAGGTGGTGCCTGGCCCATAGATCCTGCGCAGTTTAATACTACTAGCTGTACGCAACTTCGCTTGCGCGCCACTGTTAACTCCGTATCGATAGCGAGCACAAGTTGCACTTACCCCCGTCGTCTTCAATGGACTACATGATACCGACGTGACAATTCCACCATGTGCCGTCTGATCGATAGGTGGTAGCTCGACTCTGTGGAAGCAAAGTTGAGGACTTGAGGACTATGGCACTGGATGTTCAGTGTACAGCCGGGTCAAGCCGTTCCGTCATCGCCGGCCCCGACCAACTCCACCACCCCATCAACTGAATGATGGAGTGCGACGTCGTCTCAGCTCATCCTTCTCCGGGAACGTGGCGTTGGGGTCGTTTATTCTTTTTGGCGGCACTCGTGACTACGCACCTCGCGCGCTCGAACCCAAACTTGATTGTTGTAGGCTCCCTAGGGTGCCACGTCCTGTGATGTGGTCCGGGTGGCACTGAGTCCGATGCTAGTAGGTCCGTGATGCATTGATGCATGCTCCGAGCTTCGCATCTACAGCAGTACAAGTTGCTGTGGCTCGACTATTAATCGTGACGTGGGACTCCCAGCATTGTTGCAGATATGATGATTGTCGAATTCACACAGTCACAGCTCGACTCCCACTGAACACCCAGTTACGGTAGCTATCTAGCTGTCATAGCACACCTCCCCAAGGAATATGTCTTCCAACGCTGTCTCGCTTCTAAGCGACGTCGATGCTTACATGTTTGATGTGTTCGGGACGACCGTCGATTGGTTCACGACTGTGAAACGCGAAGTCGCCCGCCGAGGCAATGGCGCAATCCATAAAGGTCCGTCTTCCACATCGTACGCTTCCTGGGCCGTCCGTGTACACCACCGAGACTTACGGTAATCCAATCTATTCACTACTACCATCGCTATCATCCATAATGCGGTGTGAACGACTTGGCAGACCAGGACGCCGTTGACTTTGCGTGCGAGTGGCGACAAGGGTATTTCACAAACATGTACGTCGTTTGGCCACTCGGCATTTCCGACCTCTCCCTGGGCGCCCTCGGGTTGGACATTCTCAAACCCGAGGCCCGAGGGGTGCCAGGAGGTGAGGTCGGGGAGCCGAGCGAATACTTTTCTGGCAGCGCAACTCACACGAGACGTCTTTTTTCCCAACGTTTTTTCAGTCGCAACGTGAACGCAGGTGGCGAGGGCAGTCTCAACACCGATCTCGTTCATCGACAGGCAAGTATCGCCCACCCAATGGACTAGGGTGCCTTGGGCTCGGCTTGCCACACTGCGCCAATGTTCTCACAGACGACGATGTGAATTTCTCTGCTAGGTACTCGATGGGATGCTCGCGTCTCCGCGCTGGTCCCACCTCGGCACTGTCTGGGACGAACCCGCACGCAACGAACTAGTGCAGGTGTGGCACGACCTGGATGGTGAGCGCTTTCTCTCTCCATCGCCACGAACCCCATCCCTCTGAGCATATCCACCCAACAGTGTACGAAGACACCATCCCGGGACTCGCCGAGCTCCGCAAATCCGGGATCGTAGTCGCCCTATCGAACGGGAACTACAGACTGCTGATGGACATGGTAAGCAGATTCGCTCGATTCGAATTCGGCCTTGGCCTTGGCTGGAAAGGATTGGACCGGTGACTCACTGCATACTTATAGGCAAAGAACAAGCAGCTTCCGTGGGACGGCATCTTGTCGACCGAGTTCTTTGGGGTGTACAAGCCGTACGTTTCGTTTTTTTGGTCACCTTGTTACCGAGAATGAATCAACGACGCTCCGACGGGTCAGGATGAAACAAGCGTACATCTCTGCATCGTACCACCTCGGTGTCCCCCCGGAACGTGTTGCGATGGTCGCCGCACACAGTTGGGATCTCGAAGGAGCTGCGCGTGCGGGGCTCAAGACTATATATGTCCCGCGCCCCGCAGAAGATACTCAGGAGATTAGAGAAAACATGCGGAGCAAGGCGGATGGGGGATCTGTAGATTTGGTAGTGAACAACTTCAAGGAACTGGCTGCGTTTGCAGCAGAGGTGAGGAAATAGTGAAACAACCAAGTAGCCTACTGTGCGAGAGTATGCAGTACATATCCGAGTCTTTCTGAAGCCCATCGGCAAATTGTCCAATGGCATGGCGGGAAGCCACGATGATGCAATCCAGGTAGTATAGTCAGCAGATTGATTGGTCCACTTGAACTATACCACTCTGAACCCTGGCTCGAGCTTACAATAAAAAATGCTAGCATACGACTGCCGCAGCATCAGTGTAACATTGGTCATCGTGCAATACGCACACGGCCATGGTCATGTCAGTCTCCCGTTAGCTCCCTTGCATAGTGGTGTGACGGAAGCTGAGATCGCCCCTCTTAGGTCCGATACATATGAGTGCGAACGCTGGAGGGAAAGTATGTCGGGCATGCGTAGAGGCGGCGGGAAACTTTAAGCCACGACGAAGAACATACACACCAAGCGAGCTCCAATAAAAGCGAACTTTCCACAAACATGATCTGCGAGAAACGGCTGCAAAGTCGCAACATTTTTCTTGATATCAAATTCATGAACGCTTGAAACGAGATAGAGCAGATGGTTTCTCGGGTTCCATCTCCCCCTTTTCGATCGCTTTTGCAATCCGTCTCTCTTCTCTTTGCTTCTCCAACTTGGCGCGAAGAGCGACCTAGAAACCCAACACGCTTGAGTCTGACATGACGAACAAAAAAAAAGGGGTGGGGGAACATCCTACGAACTGCAGTAGGGTCGATGACGTTTTTGCGCTGCTTCCTCAGATACCTGATCCGCGCATCATCACCGTGAGCTCAAAGTTTTGGCAAATAAAAACGATGGCGTTTTTTTTTGACGTACCGCTTCAAACTCTTTCCCTTGCCACGCATCTTCCTCTTTTCCCGTTCCTCCCTCGACTCCCGCTTACCACGATCTTCATCGTCGGCGTTGCCCTCAGCATCAACACCGACATCGAGTTCCGTTTCGTCTGCTTTCCCTTCCATACGTAGCCGCTCCAGGCGCGGAAGACACGCAAAGGGAATATCATGCTTGTCATGAACTGCCGTCGTCAGTTTCGTAGGGAGTGCCAACGACCCCACAAAGTCCGGATCTATAGCGATCATATCCGGTTGGATCTAAATGGGGGGGCTTCGAGTCAGCATGCGAACCGAGACGGGCTGTACGTGTAGTGACCTTGTCCAAGAGACCCTTGACCTCACGTTCCTGTCTCCTCTTCTTGTTTTCAAAAGGATCGGCTTCGTTGCTATCAAAGTTTGGCTCTCCAGATCCCGGTACGAGAAGGTTCGAAAGACCGACATTGTGCCCGACCGTAAGGATATCCTGGAACGGACAGAACCGTACCGAGGTGAGCGGTCGGTAGGGTATCGGATGTGTGAGGTAAAGTGGTGGGGCAGCTTTCGCAGAGAACGGGGCTTGTATCGACGGTTTCGTGTACACCTGCGACGAAATAAATAAGCTGTCACGGAGATCGCTCAAGGGAACAAGGCTGCGCACGTTCACGCTTCCACCGGTAGCGACTGCCAACGCGCCTTTGGCACTCCACTCGAGCTCGGCACCACCCCCTCTCGTCGTCCATTGTCTCACAGCACCCTTCCAATTTCGACAATCCCAGACTTTGACAGTACCATCTGCACCGGAAGACGCCATATAGCGTCCTCCAGTGCTAGGATCGACGCTGAGACCCACGACGGGACCGAGATGGGCGAGGAGCTGGACTGCGGGATGAGGGAGGTTCGGAGTCCATAACGACACAACGCCATTTTGGTGACCGAGATGGATGACGGCGTTGTGCCGATTTTGAGTCATGGTACGACAAGCGCCAGCTTTCGTCCGGTGTTCTGCCACGAGTGCACCAGTGGAAGTGTCTTGGTATTTTAGGTACCCAGGGTTTCCCTGTTAAAAAAGACGTTTGGAGGGGGGACCAAAGTGGCGACCAGAGTACTTACGACGCTCGTAAGCAACCAATGATAAGGGAGAAATTCGAGTCGCGTGGGTTCGACATGAGATTTTAGTCTGTGCAACT
>JBBPNB010000335.1:0-21804 GCA_038090635.1 Rubroboletus satanas
CCTTCGGTGGTTCGGACGTTCGATTGGTAGTAGCAAATGGAGATGCCGCACGAGGGGGCGTGGCTAGACCCACCGTAGACGGTGAATCCTGACACCACGGGTTCCTTAAATCATCATCAGAACTGTCGAACGGAGACCACGGTGTTCACTCACTGAACACTTACAAACTCCCCGTCAGTAAGTGTGAGTAGCAAATTTTTTAAATTAGGTAGTGTATGTCGCATATCAAGCGCTCGCAAGTCACGCTCCGCCATAAGCTGGAGCACCAGTGAGAGTTGCCGCCAGGTCGAATTGCAACACGCTTACCATTTCTATGTCTTTGTTAAGGAGGAACACTGCATACTCAAATCGATACGTATCCACGCCTTTCGAGAAGAGGGGGAACCTACAACTTGTCTGTCAACGAACTATATGAGGAAGAAAAGTGTGACACACATTCGAGGGCCAACCATCGCTGAGATATTGTCTCTGATCAAGCTCCTGCTCCCAATATACGTTATTGGGTAGACGAGACCTTTCCCCATATACACGGAGAGGAGCTGCACAAGATGGGCTGCGTATCCCAAAGCTGTTGCCACCGATTCTTCTGTAACCTCCTTGTGAGATGAAAGCGACAGAGGCGGCGCGGGTTCATTGGAATGAAAAGGGATGGGCAAAGGAACGGCGAGAATTGTAAAAAGGAGTTCTGATGGGGACAAAAGTTCAATTGGGTATATTGTAGCCAGTGTCGATATAAGTGACGTTCGGATGAGTGGAAGGTGATTTCGGATGGTAATGAGATTGCTCCTAATGGGATAGGTCAACGGGGACAAAGAAGCCTGGCCCGGCTAGACCTACCTCCCCTCAGTGACTTCAGCCACCTGATCCGAGAGCGTGGTCATCTCTTGGACTTGCAACGCCTTCACCTTTGTAAGACAGTCTCTCCGAGTCCGGATCTGCATCCGGCGCGTGGCAAGGTCGTCGCGTACTAAAGAAGAAGGTGAAAGGAGTGTTGCGTAGCGAAATGAAGGAAGCGTGATCTCGACATACTACGATTTGATCCTGCAATTATGGCCTGGGTTTCGGCCCGCCGGTCATCAATGCGCGCTTGACGTTCAGAAGCTTCGCGTTTCTGTGAATATGGGTCAGACCTGCGGCAATTACATAACAAGGCAACTTTGCTCTCGTGTGCTTACCACAATTAAAGCATGGTCTTTGGCAAGGCAAAGATCAATTTCTCTAATGGCATCATGAAGCGACTTTTCTGTGTCTTGTATACTAGCTTGTAGATTCACTAATCTGAAGGAGGCGAGTGAAGCGATGCACACTAATCCGTCTGGGTCTACTTACCGCAAAAGCTCCTCCAAATTGGCCGTCCTTGCCTCCAGTTTACGGGATCTCCGAGAAACACCCAATAGCGACTGACTGCCTCGTGTTATCTCGTGGGACATTGAAGGAATGGCCTCTGTACTTTGAATAAGTTTGCGGCCTCCCGATTCTGGGTCCGTGTTATAACCCGACGGTGACGGTGATCGCGGTTGAGATCGCGAGCGAGACCAGGCGGGAGGTGGCAAATGAAAGCTCTGGCCAGTCGGTAGGAAGGACATCACGAGCGTGTTCGACGGTAACTGCGACAGATGGTTCTCGAGCTTATGAACGCAATGCAAGAAGTGAGTCGACGAGTTCGCTATATAGGTCTCTCGCACGTACTTCGAGAGACAATGGTATCAGATCCGACAGGGAAAAGTCCCATTCTTCCAGCACCTTCCACCGCAGACGCTTAGAAGCGCTTCCGGTGTCGTCACTGTCCTTCTGTTTACCCTTGGCGTTTCCCAAATGCATAGCGTTGGGATCAACCTTTGCCCAAAGTTGGATTCTGAGCCTGTCTGCGCTCAGATTCGTGTGTTCTGAAAAATCAGACTGGGATGATGCATCGAGGCTGTAAAGTGGATTTGTAGAAGGACGATGTATTGGTGATATGTAATTGGGGACCTTGGGGAAGACGGATGTTTCTGGGGAAGACGGGAGAGTAGATTGGTGACTCGAAGACTTTTGCAATGGCGCAGAAGACGACACCGTATGTGTCTTTACGGTTGTTGGGGATGAAGATACCTGCCGTGCCATGAGCTGTGATTTCTCCTTTGACGAGGACAAACGCGAAGTAGCATGCGAGGCTGTAGGTGTGGAGAGCGTCTTTGCCGCTCCTATACTGGCAGACCGGGATGTTCTTGCTCCTTTGCGAGTAGCTTGCGCCGACGCATTAGAGGGTGTCACCGATGTAGTGGGGGATGAGGGTCCACTGTCGGCACGAGATCTCGATTTTCCGTTGACCGACGGTGGTGATGGCGAAAGAGGTGGTGGTTCAGGAACAGTTATTGTTACAAACGTCTCCACTAGACGCGACCTAACGACCTTCTCCAAGGTCCGCTGAGAGTGATCGAAGTAAAGCGTTGACATAGGCATATTCGAGACCGAATTGGTGGGTACTGCAGACGAAAAACTTGCTGAGAGGCCACGCGAGGAAATAGTAGAGGTTGTCCGAATCCGAGTTGGTCTCGCAGTTGGAGCAGAAGTGTTGGTCACCAGTGAGCGGGACAAGGCGTTCCCCGAACCCGATGTCGGTCCTACGCTGCCCCCAGCCGGAAAGCCCACGCGTGACTGTGTCCTCCGCCGCCCCCTTGCCTCCCCGCCTCCCCTCATCTCATCCGAAACTCCGGCGATATCATCCACAGGGACATTCTTGAGGGTGTTGACCGAGGTCGTAGATATTCGCCGAGATCGCCTACGCAGCAGAGTCACGTCAAGGTCATCGGATAGATTACCGAGGGGTGTGAACTGAGAATGTGTTGCTGGTTGGGAGAGGGCTGAGGCAAAAGCGTCGCGGACAGGAAAGGGTGTGAGATTGCGTATCTGGATGGACGTCAAGTGTCGAAGGCGGCGCTGGAAGTATCTCTGGTGCAGGGGGTCATCCAGGGATGCACGCGTGCTCAAACGTCTAGCGGCACTCACCTCGCTGTGAGCCAGCTTCGAGTCTGGGTCGAAGCTGGTCGAACTGGGTGTTGGCAACGCATCCTGAGCACCACCCGGCATGTCTGCGGGTCAATATTCCCGAATGTTAGCAGCAGGATCGCTTTGTCGGTGAACATATACCCGTACTAAGGGGAGCGAGCTTTTGAGTGTGCCGGGCGTACGGTGGAGCGGATACAGGGAGTGCTACTTTCCTTTCCTTTCCTTTCCTTTCCTGGAACTATGCGCTATGCAGACTCAATCTCAAACTCCCAACAGCGATTCTACTACCACCATGGGTCCTCTTGGACGGGCAGCAGCTCCATCTGGTGCCATGCCTCCACCGCCCGCTCCAGCAGATAAGGGTGCCATGCTGGAGCGTGAGGCCACCGCGTTGTCATCCTGCTTCAAGGCAAGTACAAGTTCCGTGTGTTTGAATGATATACTTCATTTCGAACAGAACGCAGTCGTAAAGACTGGTCAGATCTATACCTTCCATTCCGACACACGCAGACTGTAAGTACAGGACTCGACCACAGTCCAGAGGGACGAAAGCATTGCCCTAATACCACTCGTTCTGGCAGAGGGATCCACAAGTACGCCCCATATCCACCACGTACACTGACAGCCTCTCTCGGTCGCGAGCTCGAAAAGTACGATCAGCTCTGCGACGCCATTGAATTGCAGTTGGTGAGCAACTTTCTTCCGTGCCTTAGCCACCCTCTCGAACATCGTCATATCAGTTGCGTGCAATTTCAGTCTTGAAACGAGATTTAACCCGCGAGGAACGTCGTGCGCGAGAGGCCGAGCAGGCTGCTATCGCAGCACAGGCACCCAAAATACCCCAACCATTTGTAGAGGCGGGTGACATTGCAATGCTTCCCTCGTCTACCCTGGGTCAAGGCTCGCCACAGGGACCTACTCCACACATAGTCATGCGTCGTCAATCAGCCATCTCGTTGTCTTCTCTCAATCGGAACGCTCTCCCGCCCAAGCTTGACCTCTCTTCGTCTTCTATGCGCATCTCAGCCGAAGAGGTGGCGTTGTTTCCAAATGGCCTCGTCCCGTCTCCCGTATCACTCGCCCCGAAATCGGCTCGTCCGTCAGCAACGGCCGACATTGACCTCATGGCAGCATTCGCCTCGGCTGCAGCTGCTAATTCAGGCAGTCAGCGTGTCGATATCGACCTTACGGCGCCAGACAGTCCGCCGACGACGATGAATAGCGTCGACACTTCTTTGGGCAGTTCTGCTGACAAACCCATCGAACTTGACCTCGATAGCATTGACATGGAGATGTCGGACATGTCGAATCTTTTTGGAGACGCCCCAGAGTCCACGACCGGAGACGGGCAGACGACAGTGGATAGCCTTTTTTCTCCCACAACGGCCGATTCGGGTGCACCACTATCAGCGAATGAGGTTCCACAGGCTCAAAAGGGGGGCGCAACGGAAGATCATATCGGTATGGAGATCTTGGGCGCTCTGCATGCCGAGCATGGCGGCCAGGGCGAGAATTTGTTTGGATCAGTGGCGAGCGGGTCTAGCGGTGGGAACCAGCAGCCGCATTCTGGGAGCAGTGTCGCCCCACCTCCGTCGTTGGTGTCCGGTTTCGCTCAGGCTGCTATGCAGAATAGTGTTGGTGGATTCGATTTGTCTACACTAGACCTATCGAACCTCGACCCGGCATGGACTTTGACAGACATGGAGGCACTCTTGAATATGCCTTCGTCGGGGAGCAATCAGGAGGGTCAGAAACTGGGACCGTAGGGATATTAGGGGATTATACTACTGCACCCTCCAACTAGTACTCCTTGACATTCACGATTCCCAGACAACCCGGTAATCAACCTATATAACCACTGAACCACTAACAAGGACAAGTCGAGTAGAGCACTAAGGAGTTACCAACTCAGGGGGTACCCGTAGTAAGGAATTTCTCCAACTTCTTTCGCAGAGGATGCCCGTTACGGACACCGACGGCACATAAAGTCGCCGCGAGGTCTGTCGCAAGATTGAGTCGTTCCTCTGGATTTATCTCCTGCACTTCTAAGAGCTCTCGCACAGCGCGTGCGAGTCGACTCTTGGAGAGATGAGACTTGTCTCCGGTGGGTGCGGCTCCCGGCCTCCGCTTCTTCCCCTTCATCTTAGGAGCAGCCAATAAAGGCTCGATAAACTCCGTCCTGAATCTCCTCAACGCCAAAGCTGCCAAAGGAACGACGCGATCCAACGTGCTCGCAGCTTCCGCACGTTGTTCGGCCAGAGCAAGGGCCTCGGCGGAACCACCTTCCTCGTACCCCCACTTCTTCAGTTCCTCGATTCTCCTCTCCTTTAGTTTCTTGGCAATCTTTTCACGTGTGTCCCCCTCCTCGATGGACTTGGCGACAGCATCGAAAATGTCGCTCAGTGTGAGCCAACCTCGATCCTCGTCTACGGCGCGCTTGACATAGTGTCTATTGACGTAGTTGAGGAGTCGGTTGACGGAATGTGCACCCACGTTATAGCGCTTGAAGCACGGGATGATATACTGGACGAGCGTGGTGTCGTCCTCGGGTGCACCCAATAACAGCTCCCGGGCGAGGTCCATATAGTATTTGTCGAGGTGCTCGTAAAGATCTATACCGCTCGCCTGCCTCACGGTGTCCCTATCTACACCACAGTCCGTCTCGTGCGGAGAACGCGTACACGCAGCCTCGGACTGAGCGGTGAAGTAGTTGTATGTAGCGGTGTGGATGCCCATGTGGTATGAAATATCAATGGCAGGTGCTTTGTCGACGTTGTTGGTCGGAGAACGAACGATGTGGTTTAGCGCGGGTAGAATGTAACCCCAGAGGGAGGACAACGAAGCGGAAGGATTGGCACTTCCCGCAGAGGGATTCGGCATCGGAGGTAGCAACGCCGTGACCCCCTCTGCCATCTGCTTTCCCTTGCCCTTGGACATCTGTACAGGAACGGCGTGATGCACTGGCTGATGCGGCTTCTGCTTTATATAACAATAAAAAAGCTCTGAGCGCCAGTGAGGGATTATTGAGGTGGGCTGAAAGTTCACTCACGAATACTATTACTAGTTGATGTTGACACAAGCCTTGACAGTGAGATTGGAACTATAGGCCGTTACGGTCTCGCACAGGGCCAGCCTCTCCGAGACCGACCGATAGGCTGGGAAACTTCGTGATGCTGGGCTCGTCTTTTGCCAGCACTAGGTACGAGGCGGTTTGAAGGAAGGGTGGTCATCGATTCATCACAATCGGAGGCCATGGAGCGCCCACTCAGGTTGCTCTCGTCCCCAACTTCCACCTCAGATCGTCTATTCAATCGTTCAAATATCGTTGTTGGCGGGATCTCGTACCACTTGCTGGTACGTAAGGATTCTTATGAAACGTATATACGTACAAGCGTAGGAGCAGCCTAAAGGCAGGGTGTATCGATAAGAAATTCCCAGTGTAATCAAAAGTCGTTCTGCAGGAGTTCGCGATGCAGTCGTTCAAAATGTCATTGTACTAGTTAGGCGACTCTATACATTTTCAGGTGGTCCCCCAAGTAATTTACCTGTGTCGGATCTTCTGGCGCGCAACATGAGTCTGGTTTCGTACACTTCCAAAAAGTGATTATGTAAATGCCCACAGTACTTTATGTTGAATTTGGCAACGAAGAGTATGTGTAACCTTCTACGACGGAGGCGAACCGAGTATGAGAAAGTCGTCCATGAAAGTAGGTGTTAGCGCAGATAGCTAGTTTTCTAGCAAGAGAAGGTAATTTACATGATACACCTTGTGGGCTAGTAGGACTTTTCGAGTCGACAAGACCTCGTTACTCAAGGGGAGGTGGGCCATCGTCGTCAGAATCAGACTCGCCCCCTTCGTGTGCCACTGGGTCCTCTGTACCGCCCAAACCGATATCAGCACTCTGCTGCATCATCTAAAAAGATCGGGTAAATCAGTTCATGGTGACATGTCAGGGACGAAATGGATACCTTGGAAAAGTCCATTGAATCGTCCATTCCTGGGATACCACCTACTCCAAAGTCGTCATCGACATTGGGGTTTCCGTCTTGCTCGTCTTCATCGATCCATTTGCTAAAATCGGTCTTGATAAAGGGCGTTTTGAGCCTTTCCTTTGTTAGTCGTGGCCAGTACTCAGACTGTGGTTCCTTTTTACGGAGGACGGCGACGAGGGAACGCGATGTGAGGCGGCTGCTGGATTTCTGAATGACTGTGAGGATGTGTTTGAATGGACGGAGAAGAAAATCAGACCTCTGGATCGACTTCTGCGAAGAAGTCGAGGTCAAACGCGTAGTTGGTCGATGCACTATGGACAAGGATAAGGAACGGGTTAGACGGGTAAGAGAGATCAGAATACCTCCGAGTGCTTGCTTTGAAGGATAGGCTGGTAGGGGTCAATGCATACTGGAAGGTGGACTCGATGATGTCAGGGAGATTGACAGTCAAGTAGATAATGTTCTACGCCGGATGGTGAGAAAGTGGCGGTGAAGATGGGGAGGATGTGACAGACCTTCTCTGGCACGGAGCCGTTGCTGCGCTGTGCCCAGAGTACTTCTGGATGTGTTGACATGGCGGCGTGTTGCTGGGGGCGATGAGGAGTAGCAAAGGCGCTTTAAAAGGGAGCGTTGGAAATGTCGAGAACGATGGAGAACACTCGTCCTGATATGGACATGCCGTATATATCTACTCGTATTATGTAAGTTGATACTCACGTGACTTATATCCTGTGTCCACGCTCAACTCGGAACAACTGCGACACTTGTACATATTGCTGGTAGCGATGTGGTGCGTATGTCTCCTTCGACAGAGCTCGGACAGTCACTCACACCCCCTTCAGGTGCACCCGCTGGTTCTTGCCGTTGCTGCTCTTGCCCCTTCCCACTGCACCACCCTACTTTTTGGTGCTTTTCTTGCTTACCCTAGCCCTCCACGCGAGACCATGGTCCGTACCAATTCATAGCACTACCCTGAAGTCCCTCATTCACCAGAGTACAGCTTCTATTGCATAATACTTCTTGTTGCCTTGTTTCTCAGCTCATGCTATTGGCAGTCATTCCCCTTGGATGCCTACCTCTCCGTTCCATGGGCTGACAACATCACCACCTTCTCCGAAGCGTTGAACGCGACCATGCCCCCCCATCTCCACACACTCCACTCCACTCCCCCCATCGTACGTGTCGCGGATAGGTGTTGGTGCGACTTTGCCTCGGGACTATTCGAACCATACGATGTACAAAAGTGGGAGAGGGACAGCATTCAGAGGGCTGTTGCTCAGATTGAAAAGCAGTGGAAGCAGTCTCTCGAGCCAGATAGTGGCGTTGGCGCAAACGCCACCGCCACGACGGAACCCTCACAACCTGACTTTCAACAACCATCCACCATACCGACCGTCTCAAGCATACGAAATGAAACATTATCCTCCATATTTCTTTCGCTTTTCAGCAGACGCTTCAATAAACCCGCACCATCCCCAACATTCGCTCCTACTGATATAACTACACTACTTGAAATTCCGACAGAATCGCCCGCTGTCAAACCCTCTATACCAACTGAGCCATTGCTGGTACCCGGCCAGCTCGATATGCGCCCCTTTGGTTTCGAGCTTATTTTTGATTTTCGATGGTCTACGAGGTCCTGATCTCGTTTTACACATAGTACTATGTTGTATCCCTAAATGGTTGAAAATAACCTGTACCCCGCCGCACTCCCATTCCACCATCTCTCGGAGCGGATAAGAGGGATTAGCCCTCCCGGTTCCGGTCCTATTCTTACGTGAAATAGAAACATACGCCCTGGTCTCTTCAGCGATAGCGTCGCGGTTCACTAATGGGCTATCAACCGTGGGTCAATACTCGTGCATGCCCGATTCACGCTGATGAATGTTGCCCGAAGCTTAGCTAGCCCCTTCAGGTACAATTCTCGCCGTGAGAGTCCATGTTTCTACAAGATATGTACAGCACTGGCGTGAGTATGTCGTTTTTATACCACGCTTTCGCATTATTATTTCGGGTCTGAGCATACCCTTGGAAGTTACGGATGATGGATCCCTTGCCACATGAACGTGTCGGTGGTGTTGTGCATGGTACTGTTAAGCTGATGTCCTCTCGTAAGAATGAACCCCACAAGAACGACAATTGGTGGTTATTCCAACCGTCGCGACGGGATTACTGATGCTCTGCAGCTACGCCATGGCGCATTGATAGCTCCATAATGACTCCCTTCCAATCAATGTCTTTTCTGGAAAAAGGCCAGCCTGGAGCGAACTAGCTGGTGATTTGTGTCGGATATGAAGCTGCAGTCAACGACCACAGTCCATGGCTTTCTCGCTCACCGTATGACCGAGTACTTGTTTCGATCCTTTGCTGTCGCCGGTAGCAGGCCATAACATTGGAATCTCGATCGTGAAGGTGAATTTCCCAAGTGCCTTTCAAACGAGGGATCCAACGAACTGGTCCGGTAGGCCCTCCTCGCCACTAAATTATTCCCCCTCATCAAGGTTCTTCACGAGCGCAACATCGCGATGATGGGCTGGATGTACCCGCGTCTCATCCGATTGCAAATGCCGCCAAAGCCGCAGAGTCAAGTTACTTTGTGCCAAGTGAATTATCGCCCGTCAAAAATCCTCACGGAGGAAGGTCTCGCGGGACAAGTTTTCCAGTAAGCTGATCCGATCTATTCACGTTGCGTCGAAGAGACGGGGAGGAGTTTCTACCTATGTCGTTGGCGAGGGAAGTACCAACTAGTTCTTTCCCTCTCAGCATCGAAGGACAGCGCACGACTGTTGCTGACCTGAGAACCATGTACAAGCACCGCGTGCTTGTGCTCCACGTCGAGAACTGTACATGCCAAAGGTAATTTAAACGCTGTGATTCCGCAGTACTGGAATGAGGTGTTCGAAAGGGGTTTAGGAAGCACTGGATTCGATGTCGTCTCCTGGAAGGAGGATGGAGCCTTCACGGGGGGCGAGAACATACTTTGGGAAGGACATCGATGGTTGCTGTCCAAGAGGTGTTTGGTCTCTTAGGCACGGGGGAAACCCCAGGCTTAATTTCCTTCATCGCATGGACCGGCGACCGGGGTCATATTGACGTTCAGTCGCACTTTCTCCGGCAGCTTTCGAGAAAGTGGGTTCCGCCGCGTTCTGTAATGGACGGTCATCATGCATCATGCATCATCCTTCACCTCCAGAGCTGGTAACCAATGGATGTCCATGCGTTTTTCCAGTGCGGCTAGTATATATATACATTTAGTGTCAAGAATGCGGCGTTGCATACTTTCTCGAGCTTATCGTTGAAAAGTAGGTCTGGGAGGAACATCGACAGGCTGGATGCGTGAGATTGTAGTGTTTCAGATTCTAGGAAAGTCCCGGCATGAAATCAAACAGACATGTACTTCGCCATTCTACAGTAGATGTCAGGGGACAGTGTGCGTACAGTATTCTGGGGGCCTACTTTGGTTGGTCCTTTTTATGGGCTAAGCGCTCCTCAAGCTTAGCGAATTCGTCCAATGCAATCACCTCTTCCTCATCTAATACCTGAAGAAATAGAAAGGTGAGGCAAGAAGCGTAGCCGAGAAAGAAGCCTCATACCTGCTCAACACCCTTCACTTCCGGAATATAATGCATCAACATCCTCTCAATGCCAGACTTTAGCGTGACAGTACTCGAGTCGCATCCCCTACAGCTGCCCTTTAGCTTGATCTTGACAAATCCTTTGTCGTTGAACCCTCTGTATTCAATATCTCCACCATCCTCCATGATAGCTGGCCGCACTCGAGTTTCGAGTAGCTCTTTGATCATAGCTACGGTTTCAGAATCCGTGTCAAGAATTTTAGTGTCCTGGGGACCTGCTGCATCCCGGTCTTCCTGAGAACGGAAGAGGGGAAGCCCGGCGGAAAAGTGTTCCATCAATGTTGAGTATATCTCGGGTTTTATCACAGCCCATGGGTTCTCGCTATCCTTTGAAACTGTGACAAAATCCGGGCCGTAAAATACGCCCTTGACACCCTCTATACCCATGAGCCGAATGGCCAGTGGCGATGCAAGCGCGGAGCGTGTATCGAGGAATTCCGCGGTTCCTTCCTCCATCACGGAAACACCAGGAATGAATTTAAGAGAATCATCGTTCGGTGTGGTCTCAGTTTGGATGAACATGGAGCGCGCTGCAAAGAATTGAAAGCTATTAGCGGGCATTAATCGTGAGACTTACTTTGTGGGGGGTTGACACTCGGAGCCGGAGTTGATTTTGGTGCATATATGCCCGATGCCGTCGCCAGAGTCGACCCGCGGTGTACAGCGCGTCGTACGGACGTGGAGGAGACGCTCCTTACCCAGGAGCGCAGTGCAGGGTCTAAATGTCGCCTGGGCTGCACACTCATCCGTGCTGCTCCCCTCAGCGAGCTCAGCGCCAATCTCGATACCATCGTGGTTGCGAGCAGAGAACTGGACAAGTACTTGACAAAGCCTGGACGTTCCGTGTGTTTACATAATCACGCCCTTGCAATGACCGGAGACACGACTGAGGCACTCCTCAGAGTCGTTGCCGTTCTCGCGTCGCTCCTGCTCATCCTTTTCACCATTTCGACGTACCACTATGTCAAACGACCTCCAAAACTTCGCTCGGTCGCTATCGTTGTCCTCGGCGACGTGGGACGGAGCCCTCGTATGATGTATCATGCCGAGAGCTTTGGAAAGCTTGGGTTCAGCACATATCTCATCGGGTACCGAGGTGAGTGGCAAAGTCGTTCCTAGGACATGCAAGGATACTGATACCCCGTGCGCTCCAAGAGTCTAAACCAGTGCCATCCCTTACTTCTCTACCCCATGTCCACCTCTGTTATTTGCCTGAGCCACCCACCTTCCTCCGCAAGGTCCCCTTTGTCCTCGCTGCACCAGTAAAGATATTACATCAAGTGACGTCCATTCTTTACGCTCTAATGTTCACAATGTCCTCTCCACCAGAGTTTATCATGGTCCAGGTATGACCTCCGGATGGTGTACAAGACAAACTGCTAACTCGTGTTCCAAGAATCCTCCAAGTATTCCTACCCTCGCTCTTGTTTGGCTAGTAGGACGCGTGAGAAGTAGCAAGATCATCATTGACTGGCATAATCTTGGATACAGCATACTAGCTTTGAAGTTGGGTACGTCTCATCCATTCGTGAAGATAGCGAAATGGTATGGAGACCAGAGTCTATTTATTTCAACATGCTGACGGGGATCAGGTTTGAGGCTACCTTTGGACGTTCTGCCTATACACACATATTCGTCACCAGAGCTATGCAGGATCATTTGCTCTCTGAATGGGGATTGATGTGTGTCGTTTCCATTGTGTTCGTCGCTCATAATTGAACATACTGTTTAAGTGGCCGGAAGGCAGTTCTGCACGATCGCCCTCCGTCCCACTTCCACCGGTGTTCACCACCTGAAGTTCATGAGGTGCGAGATGTCCCAGCGTGACTGATGTCCGTTCCTGATACCAAACCTCAGCTATTCCTCCGCTTGGGACCTTCACTTACTCATCCCTCTTTAAAAGACTATCTGCCCTCCTCGAATACGCCGTACATCACACAATTCACCACAACGACAATGGCATCGTCCCAGATCACCCAATCGTCACTATATTCCTTCGTCAACATGCCCGGCTTGCGGGATGATAGAGTAGCTTTGCTAGTTAGTAGTACTTCATGGACGCCTGATGAAGATTTCACGATCCTCTTGGACGCACTCAAGTTGTACGAGAAGCGGGCCTTGCAGGCCAACAAAGGTAAGCCCTCGCCACTTGGGTATCCTTCGAAGTCTTGCCAACAAAGGTGCCAGAGAACCCCGGGAAATTGCCACGGATATGGATGGTAATTACTGGCAAAGGACCCCTCAGGGCCAAGTACATGGCGGATGTGAACCGACTTCAAGAGAAGTGGTCGTATGTGAGGTGTTCTAGCCTGTGGCTTGAGGCAGAAGATTATCCTCTATTGCTAGGTGAGTCAGCCATCTTGATCTGTGTCAGCAAGTAGATCTGACGGTTTTCAGGATCCGCTGATTTGGGAATATGCTTGCATTCAAGCTCTTCTGCGCTCGATTTACCCATGAAAGTGGTAGACATGTTTGGCTGTGGGCTCCCGGTTTGCGCACTTGATTTTGCATGGTGAGCGGCACGTGCCGAATTCTCAGAGATACGGTTATTTATTCACATTTCTTTGGAAGTCTTCCGGAGCTTGTTAGAAACGGTGAGAACGGGCTCGTCTTCAAGAGCGCTGCGGAACTGGCAGGCCAATTAGAGGTTGGTTGCAAGAAGTAATTTTGGGAACTGCTAACACGTCGTCGAACAGATGCTACTCACGTCATTTCCAAACGCCACTGCTTTAGGGAGACTGCGTTCCTCGCTCCAATTAGCATCGCAGAGGCGTGCACTCCACCCGGTTCGGCACGCGGAGAGCACTGATTGGGAATGGGGTACTTGGACAGACAATTGGAATCGCGTTGTGAGACCTCTGGTATTGACAGATGTTGAACGGTTTGAATAAACGGGTTCGGTTTTACCGCGCCCATTTGAGAGAGATCTTTGTCTTATCTGATATATATACGGCGCTCGGCGGCTTGACGGTACTATTTCTCGACTGGAGTCGCTGATCCAAATTAGTCTCTGCTCACTCCACAGGTGCGGCGAACCCTACGAACCCCCTCTATTCCCGCCCTTCCAGTTTACTAAGTGATGTGCGTTTACTTGCATGGCTCTCACTGCTCAGACCATCAACGCCACATGAAACTCGAGACTCCGTCGATGATCCACCGTCGCCGCCTAATTCTTGGATGCTTTGTGACTCTGTTTAGTCCATCTTCACATGGTTGGTATGATCAAGATATGTATATGATGCCTAAATCTGAACTGACCTGATCCATGTGCTGAGCTGTATTTGAACCGTCTTTTATTATAGAAATACATGGAAGTATGACTATTACGAAATGCGCACATATTGACGCCTTTAGTGAGGTCCCATTCACCCCCGCTGGGTTGCCTTGACCAAAGGCACGTCTCGCATCCCGAATGCCACAACCTCAAACCTCTCAAGATGACCATGCCGACATCGACACCAAGGCGGAGTCGGAGGGCGCCGCCCTCACGAAGTCCACGGCTGCGCCCGTCCCCAAAAAGGCGCAAAGTAAGCGTTATCTAATATTCCTTCTAGCATCGTAGTGATGGCCATTTTTTCGTTGACAGGTCGTCGGAAGCTCTACATTGTGGGCGGAGTTGTGGTTGGCGTCGTCGTCCTCGCTCTCGCGCTCGGGCTTGGACTAGGTTTGGGACTCAAAAAGAAGAGTTCGAGCTATGTCGCTACTAATTCGTCCTTCCTTCTTGACTCTACGTTTGATATCACGAGCACTCCGACCACTCGATATTATGAATGGGTCGTTGAAGAAATAAACGGTTCCCCCGACGGTGTCGAGCGCACGATGCTCGTCGTCAATGGTGAGTGAGTACCCCAAGGCGGTGATAAGACATTTCCTCTGACACGTTCGTACAGGCCAGTTTCCAGGACCGTTGATTGAGGTCAACAGCGGCGACGAGCTCATCGTGAACGTCTTTAACAAGATGTCAAATGGCACTACTATCCACTGGCACGGTCAGCTTCAGAACGGAACCAATTACATGGACGGCACCAGCGGCATTACTCAATGTCCCATTCCACCAGGCATGAACTTCAGTGAGTTCATTCCGGCGTGCTCTGGCGCGTGAGCAAGTGCTCACGCCATTGTTCTCAGCTTACCATTTTACCATCAATCCAAACCAATACGGCACGTATTGGTGGCATGCACATGCCTCGACTCAATATACGGATGGTATATACGGTCCCCTCGTGATCCATTCCCCCAATGAGCCCATACTCGGCTCGTACGACCGTGACGTTCTCGTCATTCTGTCAGGTCAGTAGCTTTAGTAGCCATATATAACCTATAGAACTCACTGGCGGATTATCAACTGCAGACTGGTATCATGACATGTCGGCAGGATTGCTCACACAGTACCTCAGCAGTGCCGGGATTGACGGATCCAACTATGGCGGTGTTAATCCGGGCGCAGAACCACCTCCAGACAGTGGTCTCATCAATGGCAGAATGAATGACTCCACGTTCGACTTTGAGCAAAATCTTCGTTATCGCCTCCGAATAATCAACATGGCTTCGCTCACGGACTTTATGTTCAGCGTCGATGAACACGTTCTTGCAGTGGTAGAAGCCGACGGCACGAATCTCGAGCCCGCAAATGTCCACCGTGTTCCCATTTCCGTCGCGCAGCGGTATTCCGTCATTCTCACTACAAACCAGACTGGTGGTTCGTACTACGTCCGTGCCGAGATGCAGGACGTGTGCTATAAGCTTCCGAACCCCAACTTGAACAATATGGTACTCGCGACACTAACCTACGGAGCAACACCCACTACACCCACCTCTACGGACTGGTCTGATTCTTTCCCCGGGATCTGTTTGGACCTGAACAGCACCATGATCGTACCTACGCCTCCGATGAATCCACCGAATAGCACGCAACCTGTCCTTGTGTCGATATCTTTCCAGCAAACCGTCCAGTCGGGAGGAACGCAGACTCTTGCGTTTGTGAACAACACAAGTTGGGAGGCCCAGCCAACAGACCCGACACTTCTTCAATTCTATCAGGGCGGAGCACAGACCAGCTTCAACAACTCGACGCAGCTCGTGGTTGTTAATGATGACATTACGGTCATCGATCTGGTCGTCAACAATTATGATGACTCGAGTCACCCGTGAGCCGCAGTCGGGTTCGGTTCTGCTAGCTGGTATTGATGCCGTGACATAGGTTCCATCTTCACGGTCACGTCTTTTGGGTCCTTGGCGAAGGTCAAGGGTTTTACCAGCCGGGTATCTCCCCTATCACTCTCACCAATCCTCCGCGCCGAGATACACTTACTATCCCTGGATACGGTTGGAGCCTCATCCGCTTTGTTGCTGACAACCCGGGCCTTTGGGCGTTCCACTGCCATATTGCATGGCACATGGCTGCCGGGCTTATGATGCAATTCGCAAGCTTGCCGAGCCAAGTGCAGGAGTTCCAGATCCCCTCTTACTTACAACAGCAATGTTCAGAGCAGTCGGGTGGGGCAGTGATGAACAAGAGAAGCAACGAATGGCTGTCGTTGGACATGTAGATACCACGTCGTAATTCCATCAGGATCGTGATCAACATTTCAACGCGAACAAAGTTGAAATTCAACTTCTCTGGTACGGGTCAACAGATCCTCCACCACAGTAGATACATCGTGATTGAAATCCCTTGTAGATGGTTGAGCGTGAGAGGCGACGGTTGAGCGCACCCCGAGCCGAGGATAATCGAGCTATACAGTGTGAATCACAAACCAAGCACCTCTTCCACTGATCTCCACTTGTGTCCCTCCCAAGCCCCGTTGCCGCTGTCTGCGTTTTCTGGAACGTCCCTGTCGATATAGTTGTCCCAGCCCGAGCTACACCTTCCTTCTTCGAATTTGCTCTGCAAGAATGTCTGCTTGACGAATCCCTCCGGAAGCTCTGTGACGTGCGCGACCGGTACAGGAGGATTGCGTGCCTCGTAGAGAGCGCCAATGGAAGCGAGAGGCATTCGTTCACCCTGGATGCGGAAGGTCGCATCATGGAGGGATGAAGCAGGCAGTGTAGTGAGAACATGAGCGACGAAACCTACAAGAAGCCAAATTCGTGAGCGAATTGCATGGATGTGACAGATACCTGCCTGAAACGTCATCCAAGGACGTGAAAGACGAAGGGACGGTGTGTTTGCCCAGGAGATAGAACTTGCCCAGTTCGACGCCTGTCAACCACGGAATGAACTCCATGAAGAGACCGGTCTAAACGACTACGGATGAGTCCCTTCCGTGGTTGAGGAACATGGGGGGCAGGGAACGCACGTAGACACGCAGTACGGGAATTCCAAGGGACTTGACGTAGTCTGGTGTCATGAATCATGCTGTTATCAGACACTGAGATTTGAGTACCTCGCTGTGGCAAACGAACCAGCAAGCTCGGATTTGATCGCAAGATGACCGTCCTTGCCGCCCTCGGTCGGCACCCCGAATTCCGATGGTACAAACAGCTTCACGCCCGCCTCCTTGGCTGCATCGGCGATGGGCCCCTGTGCTGGGAGTGCACCATATGCCAGTGCGGAGATGACGACTTCCACGTTGTGCTCCCGAAGGATGGAGGCGAGCGTCTTTACATCAGTATAGTCCACCGTGGCGATTTTGGCACCCTCAAGCCGGGGGCTCTGAATCGAGGTGCTCCCAGGGCGCGCAAGCGCTACGACCGAGGCTCCGCGGTTTATCAGTGCCTGTCATGAACATCAAGCAATGATTTTATTTTCTGAGATACCACCCACCTGCACGATGCGATCACCGATGGTGGGGCCTGCTCCGGCGACTGCGAACGAGGTGTAGGGCATGTGGGTGAGAAGGATACATAGTGTGGGCGGTCAACCGGTCTACACGCTGGTCATCTTTTTGTACAGCAAACTCGACAAATTTGGTATCTGCCGCAGAGATTTTTTTTTGCCACAAACTGATGCCAGATCTGGACTCACCAAGCAAAAATACGTCGATCTAGCATGTTCCCAGAGACATGTACAATATATACATGGTAGTTGTGGTTGTGCTTGAACCTGAAACAATAGCCGGTCTATCGATCAGCAAAAGCGCTGTATGAGTGTCTCCAATGAGTAAACTAGCCTATCTGATCTACAAGTCCGAGTCCAGCATGTCTTCCCCACCCCCGCGCGCCAATGATGAGGTCATGTAGCTGGCCTGCTCCTGGGCTGAGCGTGTGACCCCGACAAGCGGGCCGGACTATAAACTGTTGTTGGTACAAAGCGAAGAAGCCCCGACGGTTGATGTTGAACAACTTGATGAGGCTCACCGCGCCGTTCGCCTGCTTGTCTTCCCTCATCCTCGCTAGTACGCTTGCGAGTGCAACGATACCCTCTGGCCTGCGGGGGCCGACCAGTCCTCGACATGTCAACCTCTGGAAACTAGAAGCTCGCGCGAGAGCATTGAAGACTTCTCGTTCGGCCAAGACGTCGTCTCTGGTTATTCAGGACTCGACGACTGGCTTCGCCCTCGAATCGCCTGCCAACTACCCTGAATTTCCAGAACAATTCTTCGAGCAACCTATTGACCACACTGACCCCTCGCAAGGAACATTCAAGCAACGCTACTGGATCAACACTCGACACTATGTACCCGGTTCGGGAGGACCAGTCATCGTTTTGGATGGTGGCGAGACGAGCGGAGAGGATAGACTTCCGTTCTTGGATACAGGAATAGTGGAGATTTTGACCAATGCAACAGGTGGAGTCGGTGTTGTCCTCGAACATCGCTACTATGGTATGTATACAGTGCCGTTCATGCTTGCTGGACGTCGTTTAATGTACAATAGGAACGTCTATCCCTGTACCCGACTTCAGCACGGATAACTTGAGGTGAGACTGCTTGACGAACTTGTTTGTGGTTCAATTAGATATATTGACAACTGCATGAACGCACTAGATGGTTGAACAATGATCAGGCTGCCGCAGACTCTGCAAACTTTATGAGACATGTCAAGTTTGAAGGCGTAGACGAAGATTTGACATCACCCAACAGCCCTTGGATTTACTACGGTGTATGTGGTAATCTCACACAAGTCTTGTCATGCCTGCGATATTGATGATCGATGAATCACGAAAGGGTTCCTACGCGGGTGCTCGTGCGGCGCATATGAAACTCTTATACCCGGAGATTGTCTTTGGAGCAATCGCCTCCAGCGGTGGGTGTTTACTCCACAATGGGGTTGTTCACACACTCAGCTTCACTCAGGTGTAACCCATGCTGTCCTTTCCAACTGGGAGTACTATGAAGTCATCCGCAAAGCTGCCGATCCTGCGTGTTCTGCCCACATCGAGAACGCAATAGCGACTATCGACACCCTCCTCCAATTCCCGTACCTCAAGGATGTCGTCAAGGCTTTGTTTGGACTCCAAGGGCTCGAGCATGACGATGACTTTGCTTCTGTCCTCGAGGTTAGCTGATCCCCAACAACCACGAATTGTCATGTTAATCAACCGAAAGGGACCGCTGGGTGCGTGGCAATCTAAGGTCTGGGACCCGGCGGTGGGCAGCACACGCTTCGACGAGTTTTGTGAAATGTTGAGCAAGCCGATTGGTGGTGCTACCCATATTGCTGCCTTGCCGATCGGACATGAAGATCGTCTCTTGACCTTATGGGATGATCACAAGATCGATTTCTCTGTCTTGAATTATGCCCAGTGGATCAGGGAGGTAAGAGTAATTCCCATTCTCTTGCTTTTAGGGGGAATGAAACGGACGTCTGACTCAACACATCCATATTCTCAGGACCAAGTGAAGCCCTGTGTTGAACTTAACGCCACAGTAGAGGAGGTCAGGACAAACATGATCTTTTATCTCTTCATCGACTAAATGACTTGACTTTGTGTAACCGACTCCAGTGTTTTGGGACATACAACGATACCCAGTACACCGACACCTCTCTCTCTCAGGAATGGCGTCTATGGCAATTTCAAGTTTGTACCGAGTGGGGTTACTTCTCCGTACGTCTTTCGTTTTACGTTGCCGAGAAAGATGCCAGCCATTATGACAGACTGCTCCGCCTGACCCACACCGTCCTCGAATAGTATCCAAGTTATTAACTATGGATTATGCCACGAAGCTCTGCCGACAGGCAAGTCCTTGTCCTGTTGAGCATGCTTAGTTCTTGGTCGACTAACAAATGTTCGGTCAACTTTTCTAGGCGTATCCTCCTGGAAAATACTTTACAGTCCCAGCGGAGCCGAATATTACCGCCGTGAATGCCCTTGGAGACTTTGCAATTGCTGCAGATAAGCTGGCCTTCATAGATGGCGAAGGTATTGCACTCCTATTTACAAACAGCTGTCACTGACGCGTTGTAGTTGATCCTTGGAGACCCTGTACGCCGCACAGCGAGTACGCAAAGGACAGGGAAGACACTATACTCCAGCCATTTAAACTCATCCCTGGTATGCATCCGTGTTCAGTCTTCCATCGACGTACACTAAGACAGTAATGGTATCAGGTGCTGTTCACCACTGGGACGAATATGGACTTAGCAACATCAATGATGAGCCACCGGAGATACAACGGATTCACCGCGAGATGATTGAGTTCGTGCGCGAGTGGCTGAAGGATTTCAAGGTGTAGACGGGATATCGTAGTTCATCCATTCGTACATACATACTAGTTCGTGATTAGAATACCAGGTCGACTTGTGGCTTGATCTCAAGGCAATCCACTGTGTGAAGACATCGTGAGTTTTTGATCGATCAGCTCAATTACCAAAAAAAAAAAAAAAAAAAACAGAGGTCGTTCCCGACATTCTCTCAGCGTCCAACAACGAGCACTTGCGATGGCACAACGACCCTCATTCACACTTGGATCTAGGCAATCCGAACTTGCAAAGATCCAAACCAACATTGTTATCCAAAGACTCGCCGAAAAGTTCCCCTCCTATGCATTTGAAACGCGATTCAATGAAACTGAAGGAGACAAAAATCAATCCCAAGCGCTCTTTCTCCTCGGAGGCAAGGCGTTGTGGACGAGGGGGCTCGAAGAGCTGCTCGCCAACAAAGAGGTGGATGTGCTCGTGCATAGTCTCAAGGACGTGCCGACGGAACTCCCGGAAGAATTCAAGATTGGTGCGATATTGGAAAGAGAGGCATGCGTGGATAGTTTGGTGATGAAAGCAGGATCGCCCTACAAGATGCTCGAAGATTTACCTGGTGGGAGCAGGATTGGCACAAGCAGCGTGCGGCGTGCAGCACAGGTCAAAAACTATCTCAAAAATCACCACAAGGAGCTGGAGATGGTGTTCAAAGATGTGGTGAGTAGGGGACAGATGTTCGAGCGATATCACAAGGCTGAATAGAGAGCGTGTACAGCGCGGAAACCTGTACGTTCCGTGGCTCGATCGCATTCTCTACACCGAGATTTACTGAGATATAGCAACACCCGCCTAAAGAAACTAGATGCGACTGGGGAGGACGATGCGTTCGATGCACTCATCCTTGCCAAGGCTGGACTTGTACGTCTCGGCTGGTCGCATCGCGCCACAGAAGACCTCATACCTCCGGTCCTGTATCATGCTGTGTCTCAGGGTGCGCTGGCAGTAGAGATTCGGACTGACGCGTCGAGCGAGCTGTTCGGGTTGTGCGAAGCTCTGACGCATCAACGGACCCAGTGGATGTGTCTCGCCGAGCGTGCGATGTTGCGTACATTGGAGGGAGGATGCAGCGTGCCTGTGGGTGTCAATACTAAGCTCACCCACGTCGTGGAGGGGGACGAAAGACTGAGGAGCGGAGAATTGAAACTTGAGAGCGGTGTACTGGAGATCACTGGTTGTGTCACGTCGCTCGACGGCGAGCGACAGTTTGTCAAGACGATCGGGGAGAGGGTTACGAGCATTGATGAAGCAGAAGCACTGGGCAAGAGGCTGGGAGAGATATTGCTGGATTGCGGCGCTCGCGAGATCTTGGAGGAGATCAAAGTCGACAGAGCAGCTCGGGCGCGAGAAGCAGCAGAAGCAGAAGGATCATGATGATTTATGCATACCAAAGTACCACTAGAGAGCATCCGAGTGAAAATTGTATTCTTGTAGTTCCGTTGTGCAACATTTGGAGAATGAATGCACAAGTAATGTTAATGAAACACAAGAAAGTCGATCTGCCTCCCCACGAGCGCCTGAAAATCCCTGGAAAATAATAACGAGTAACAGG